>LFZN01000249.1:0-79352 GCA_001578235.1 Pseudocercospora eumusae | reverse complement strand
GCGAGTAAACATAGTGTGCTCCACAACCATCAACACAAGTCTCTACGCCTGCCACGTCCTGCAGCTATGGGGAATGAATGTATGAGCAAGAGAATCCCATGACCAGTCTTCTCCCAGCTACTCTCGCCCGACTCACACATAGTCACCTTCCTTTCGTAGCCCGGGAGAGAAAAGCTCTTCTTTCCCATCAGGACAGAACCCGACCTGCTTCCTTCCGGTCGAAACACACAGTTCCCAGAATGCTTTTGATCCCGCATGTAGCGAATCCGAATCCGAATGGTGACGGAAGTACGCTTTGGTTTTTTTTTTTTTTGCCCCCCGAAAGCTGGATCAAATGCATTGAAGCATAAGGATGAGCTTCGCTGAAGTCGTGAGTCACTAGTGGAGTATCAAGAAGTCTTCTTATGGAGTGGGAAAGCAGGAACACGGGCACAGAGATGAATGGGGACTGGATGTTTGTGTGCAAGGAGACGACCTTAGGCTCTGCATCAAAGCGTTCTGAAAAGCGAACAGGCGCTCGTCGTCCAGGCCCATGCCCACTGCTCAACGCGTTAGCAAGACCCAGTATATGATACGTAAAGCATCGCTGCGAACATTTTCAAATGCAGAATCAACAATGGAGCGGAATTTATGCCACCAAACTGATTTATATACCATATTTACTGCGCAAAGAAACATCAAGCCACAATGCTTTTCGGTCGTTTGCTCCTTTCCTTCTCATCGCATCTCGCAGTCAAAAAAGCAGTAAGCCGTCCCACCTATTACCATTGGCTTCGCAGCCACGTGAGTGTGCTCATCTACATGTCCATCAGCATCAAGGCATCTGGCTCGCTGCAGACATAGATAGTCTCATGCTTGTCCGTGAATCCATTGAAACGAGTGGCAGAGCACTTGGTATAAGCACCCATTTCCTCAAAGTAAAGCCAGTCGCCGACGTCGACCAGGTGGGAAGAGAGCCATTTCTGGCAGATGACATCGATGCCGTCGCAAGTTGGGCCCCAGACAGAGTACGTGATTGGCTTGGTGCGGTTGTTGGACTCCTCCTCGGCTGAGGCATAGCCAGAGTCAAGCAGAGACTCCTGCATGGTGGAGTAATTGAAGCCGTCACGGCGATGCTGGGTACGCAGAACCTGTGGGACCGGGTGCTGGTGATCGAAGATGATGCTGGAGAAATTGCCGTAGACACCATCATTCATGTACAGCATGTAGCTGTTCTCGCCACCAAGATGCTTGTCCTCGACGGTGCGTCGAGCGATGACGTTGCAAGCCAAAGTGAATGCGGTGCTGGTGTAGTAGCGTCCAGGTTCGGCGATGATGCGCACGCTTGGTGGAAAGAGCGCATCGAGGGCGTGGGCAAGGACTAGCGCCATTTCGTTGAAAGTCTCGGAGACGAATCCTCCACCACAGTCAAGGGTGTGCATCTCGAAGCCTAGGGCTGCAGCCTGATCGAAGACGGTGCGAGCGTCGCGGACAGCTTGACGGAATGCCTCTGGGTCGGAAGCTCCTGAGCCAACATGGAAGGCAACGCCAACCACGTTCAGGCCCAAGTCCTTGGCCAAAGAGAGCAAATCCATGGTGACATCCATTGCTGCGCCGAACTTCTGGCTCAGACGGCAGAGACTGGCCGAGTCATCGGTAGAGATGCGGAGGAAGAGCTCAGCAGTTGGGTAGATGTCCTTGATCTTGTACAGCTCATCCGCGTTGTCGAACGTCATCTGCTTGACTCCAGTCTTCGCAGTGTAGCGCAAATAGCTCTTGGTCTTGCATGGTTGAGCGTAGATGATGCGGTCTGGGTTCAGACCCATGTTCACAACCTGCTCGATCTCAGCCTTGCTGGCACAATCGAAACCGGCGCCCAATTTGGCGAGCATCTCAAGCACGCGCGGGTCTGGGTTGCACTTGACTGCATAGTGCGGTGTCACGCGTGGCAGATGCTTCTGCCAGCGCTTGTGCTGTCTATAGACCTCTCCCAGATCGGCCACGAAGAAGGCATCCTCTGCGCCTGGTTCGCAATCATCAGTGTCAACGTTGGAGATGTGGCTCTGCAGCGCAGCGCCAATCAATTGTCTGGCTTCTTTGACGCCATCGTGGATTTCTGCTCCGCCGTCGTAGTCGGAGAGATTATCAATTAACTCTGTCGTCTTTTGCAGAGACAAGCTCTCGTAATGGTTGGCGAAGATGTCGATTGCGGAAGGTGCCATACCCTTGTTGAAGGTATGGGTAAGATTAATGTCTGGATGATTCGAGAGGCCTGTTAAGGTGGCTTGAAGGGTGCAAAAGCCAAGCGCAGTTGAGCTGGGTAGCGAACGCCCGACTCTTCCCCGGGGAAGGGAAGAGCTTCAAGGTGGCTCTTATGCGGCAGCTGAGGGGACGAGGACTCGGACTGGGGTAGTTGTTGGAACAATTCGAAAAGCAGATGGGATATCTCTTTACGGACCAGCAGCGGGTGGAGGTGGAATGCTGTTGAGGATGTCGCGGTGTGCTCGTGTGAATGCAATTTGGCTGATTACTCGAGTGCCTGCGCGCAGGGCCGTGGTGATCGAGGGTGCCTTTGATTTGACCAAAGGCGAGTCTTAGATGTGGGTTAAGGCCAGGTTTGCGGTAGGCTGTGTCGAAGTGAATTAGTAGGAGTGTCGGTTGATATGGGTGGAGGTGGAGGTGGAGGTGGAGGTGAGTTGCGGTCGCAGAGTGAGCGTGCGGTGAAGAGCGAAGGTGGCGCGCCCGGAGGCTGAGGCTGAGGCTGGCTGGCTGACGGAGGTGAGGATGAAGGTGAAGGTGAAGGCGGTCTTTACCTGTTATTATTATACCGTAAGTTGAGGCGTTTTTAAGCACAACATATAAGTAGAACTATGTGTGTGGGTTGCAATGAGAGAGAAATGGAGTTGCGCGAATTTTGTGCTGGCGTCCGTGCCGAATGGGGCACTGCCGACCGATCAACGTCACCTCTCAACGCCTCACAGAAACGTGGGCATGGCTGTCAATAATAATAATAAGCCTCATGCGTTTCACGTGTTTGCTCACACATTTCTCATCAGCCGATCTTGTGTCAACAAACACTCTCACCGCAAAATAATGTGCAGAACAACGGTATTGGCTGCGTCGGAGCTTTAGATGGGAGAGCCAGCGCTCATGATCGAGCCTACGACTACGACTACATCGGGATGAGGGAGTACACGTCACGTTGTGGAGACTGGACATGAACAGTGTTGCTTTCGGCCAACTTTGCTCCCGAAGCACTGATGTGAAGATCTTGTGCTCCAAACATCATGGAAGCCGTCCGCGCTGTAGGCTTCCAGAGATACAGAGCCTCGTGACGATCTTGGGGGAAAAAGAGCGCAACCTGCTAAACTACGTCGTTGGTCGAATCCATCATGCTAACACGAGTCACCATCTACAGCTCCCGAGGTGTTTCAGCGAGACCTGTATATGCCTCAAAACAATGCTGATATGATAAAAAGTCAGACCGATGAGAGATTTATCATTTACGTGCACGTTTGCACGTGTGATAAGTCTCCAATTTGAAATTACACTACCTCAGATCTCCATCCTAGTCTATACAAATGTGGTCGTGTGCTCGTAAATATATGCCTCATACTTTTGTTGTTCATACCTCATACAATGATCAACCGCTTAGCAAACGGTGATGTAAGCACCGATCGGCGCAGGGTTGTAGTCCTGGAAGTACTCAAGCTCCAATCCATCCGCGCTTGAAAATTCGTACGCCACCCTCTGGCCGGCCTCGCACTTGCCAGTGAAGATTGTGTAACCATTGCCAGGAGCGATGGAGGAGATTGCACTGCTAGCTCCACTGCCAGCTGGCTTGTTGGCATATGTGGTCTGCTCAGTGGCTGGAGAAGCAAGCTTCGAGCAGGTCAGACCACCCTTGCCGTTAAACGTAAAGGCAGAGGTGCTTAAATCCTTCTGCTCTGGGAGAAGGAAGATGACAGAGCACGTCTTTCCGGCATGATCTGGATGGATATCGAAGTTAAAGATGCTGCTCTTGGTCGATGAGATCGTGGCGTTGTACTGTGTACCATAGGCTTTTGAAGGGCTGGCAGAGTCGACCGGGACAAGGAGATGTGGGTACTCGAATGCTCCCTTCAGATTGGTTGGGCAACTGCTGCTTGCGGGCGCAGTGGACTGTGCCAATGAAGCAGAGGAGCTGACCTTGGTCACCAAGGTCGATGGCTTGGCAGGCTGGACTGCGGACTTTGAGCTGACTGGCGCGCAGTCGGCAGAGCCTCCAGAAGTCGCCGGTGGGTTTGGCACCGTCTGAATGCTGGCAAGAGTAGATTGGCTGGCAGCCTGGGAAGAGCTGCTGCTGGCGGAAGAGCCTGCAGAGGTCGCTGGTGGGTTTGGCACAGTCTGAATGCTGGCGATCGATGTTGCGGCGCTCGCGGCGGGCTTCACAGCGTTGGCGAGGGTAGATTGGCTGGCAGCCTGGGAAGAGCTGCTGCTAGCAGAAGCAGAGCAAGACAGATCATAGAGCGGTGCGCCACGATCAGCATTGATGATGCGGAATGAAGTGGCCGACTGGTCAGTTTGACCGTCATTTAGTTGGTACCACCAGATGTTGTAGTCGCCATTGAGCAGACGGCAGCCGACATCCTTGAAGTACGTTCCAGCGTTGGCAACAGAGGCTGTAGCCTGGCCTGATTGAGGCCCTGTAACTGGCCAACCGGTCTCAGTGACCCAGACAGGCTTGCCTTGTGCGACGGCCAGAGTGGCATCGTAGGACTGGAAGAAAAGCGATTCGCCGTTCTCGATGCCGTTGGCATTGACGGTCTGATAGTAAGGGTAGCCATCCATTCCAAGCCAGTCAACGGCGTTAATCAGAGCAGCATTCGAGCTGTTGGTGTATGCAGTCCATGTGTCGACGTGTCCGACAGACTTGCCAGATGCCGCTGTGCCTCGAATGGTGTCACGAACCTGTCCAATGTATCCCACCAGCTGATCAGGCGATGAGCCGGGGCCGCTGTCGTTTTCGATTCCTGTTGGCGACACTCGGTAAAGATCTTCAGATCCTACTGAGATGCCGACGATCAAGTCTGTGAAACTTGTGCCATACTGGTTGATGGCATTTCTTAGAGCAGTGATCTCTTGGTTGAAAGCGTCGGGACCAGCACTGGCCCACAAGCCAAGAAGCAGAGTTGTGTTGGTCGCAATGGCCGCTGGAATGGCAGAGCTCACGGTGTTGGTGGTGTAACCTTGGATCATCGTGAAGAGACGAGCGGAGGAGAAACCATGCGAACCAGGTAGGTTCTTCGCCGCGTTGAAGTCTGCCTCGAAGTCTTGTTGAGTTCGGGCTGACTGGTCTGCGTACAAAGCACCATAGTTGAAGCCGTGCACTGCGGCGCTTGCGCTGCTGGCCAGCGTGAGTAACGAAAGTGATCGCATGTTAGTGATGATTCCTTGGCCCAAAAAGAGAGTAGAGAAACCTGAAATATAGCTAGCGAACGCGCCCTTCACAGCGGGGACTTGTGCCTATATGAAGGCGAGCAAGCTATAATGACGACGCCCCCAAGAAATAAATACGAACGTCTGCATCATAGTACACTTTTTCGCCTCACGAGGCACCATCGTGAATGTGTTTCCGCGGATCCAATGCTGCCGGCTCGTGTGTCATTGTTAAAGTTTCCAGGACAGATCCAATGATGTCGTGCATGAGACTCATTCTCGTCCAGAAGAGGTAAAGGCGTAGAAGAATATTGCAGGAATATGCAAGACGAAAAGCAGAACCAAACTGCATCGGGCAGAAGTTTGGTCAAGAATAGCACGATCGGCAGCATCAAGACGGCTCGCGGCGTGGCATGATGCCAGGTACACCAATCCTCGCTCGTTTCAACCAGAAGTTGAAAGGGTCCGTTGAGGTTCTAGCCAAGGCCTCGGATCGAAGATGCGGAGCTCGCAGGTCTAGTGAGACATTGTGTTTGGTTCTCTTTGTATGGTGCTCGTGCAGTGGTGGACGGTGGATGGCATGGCGGATGGTGGATGGTATGGTGGACGGTGGATGGTATGGTGGATGGTATGGTGGAGGGCGGATGGAGTTCTCTTGTTGATGCTGGGCCGAATGAGATGTGGCGTTGTCGAGCCACAGGTGGCGTGGTCGCTTGGATGCTTGGCATTTCCAGACATTGCATTCCGGCCAGGCCAAGCCTTGGACAACACAAGAACACGCGACCGTACCTCCGCCAGATGGGTTCAAAGTTGGATTACTATGAGATTCTTGGCCTAACAGGACAGCGGCAGGCCCAAAATATTCCGGTGGACGAGCTCAGGCATGCCTACAAACGAACTCTGCTCGCCCAGCATCCAGACAAGAAAGGAGTCTTGTCACCCAAGGCGCAAGGTGTCGACACCTCTATCGATGACATCGCCGAGGCTTACAGAGTCCTTCGGGACGCCAAGCTGAAATTGGAGTACGATCGCCAGCTCAACATTCGTAAAGGCCCCGGGAATGACGCTGAAGACACTCGACATACCGGAATGGAGACCGTGGACTTAGGCGACCTTGACTTCAGCGAGAAGTCAGAGCAATGGACCCGATACTGTCGTTGTGGGAGTGAGCCAGCCTTTGTGGTCACGGAAGCAGAGCTTGAAAAGAATATCGAATTTGGCGAGCTCATTACAGGCTGTAAAGGATGCAGTCTTTGGCTGAAGGTCTTGTTCAGCGTTGAAGACTAAGAAGGCAGATTTGTGCTTGCCCGGACAGCAAAAGAGTGCATGCTCCTTCTCGTGCCATGGTCCTGATCCTCGAAATTGGAAGTCTGCTTCCAAGTCGAGGGACTGTCATCGTTCTTGGGTTGCGCGGCTTCTTGCCTTCGGTGGCTCTCGACGAGGTAGAATCTGGACGAAATGGCCAAGACGCATCTCGCCTCGGTTCCTTGGCTTCGTCTGTCTCAGAGCTCATGCGTGCCTTCTCGCCCGAAGCCTGAATGTACTGCCTTTCTTCGACTCCTGGATGTCGCATGGATTTGCTCCAAGCAGCACGCGGCAAGCTAGGCCCTATTGTGGTACAGGATTCGCTCCTTGTGAGAGGCCATTGCAAGAGTTCTAGATATCTTAGGACCTTCCTGGGTGGGCGGACAACTATCCTATTGAACGGCTTGGATGGTCATTCATCTTCACATTGCCACAGCTGAGGTCGATCTAGCGGATGGCAGTTCCGCATCATGAACCTCGACGGTGTCTGGGCAATTGTTAGCGAACCGCGCAAGCTGAGCTCGCTCACTCCGACTCCAGACATACAGCAATCGATCGAGGCAAAGCATTGTTGCTGCGGGCTCACTGCTCAGTGTCATTAGGGAGGGCCATATGCAGTATTCCTGGTGCTCATCACAACCGATCATCTCCGGACAGCCGTTGAGGTGAGGTCCTGGTGAGGCAGCGAAACATTGTCCATTCAGCATAATTCGACATTAGCACAGCAGTCGGCTAGCTGCAGGCATCCTGATAGACTATGTTTGTCTCTTCTCATGCAGTCCGAGGCTCAATATCTACCACTGGTTGCTTTAAGGTATCTTGCGTATGTCTAGCGTCGCATCTGGGCATCATTTTGCACAGCCAACAAGCAGTGCAGATTAGCGAAAGGAGCTGTTTCCGTCAGATACTACCAATAACCCTGTGAATGTTTCGATGCCGGAAGGAGCGGTGACAGCTCGTGCTCTGAACTCTTGATCATCATCCTGCATCTCCAACCGTTCCACTCAAGGCTCCGCAGTCGTCGCCCTTTCCGACTGGAGAACAAAACATTTGCGAGCATCAACGAGTTCCAGGAAAGGAAATGTGCGACTGCAAGACACGTGACACGCAAGTGTGTTTGCCTAATCAGTACTCTAGCGTCAGAGCCTTGATGCAGCTGAGTCCGCCTGCATCGGACACCTCTACCAACGTCGCGAACGCGGCGCATGAGGCCGCGAAATTCTAAGGCGTACCTCGAGCTACCAAAGAAGTTTTGAAAATCGCTTCGTCAGGGCTCCATGCACATCATCAACGATCCATGCGTATGAACCTGAAACACAGCACACCTTCAAAGCTTTTGTTATGTACTCCAGGACATCGAAAGATCTACGATCCTCGCGCTCGCCGAACGAGCAACGACAAACCCAATTTCGCTTAGACCCATTGACAGCGGATGCTCACCATCCCTTTGTGGTTGCAGTTTTGACGACCAATTCCAAGGGTTTGTATGTAGCTTCCGGGTATTTTACCTGCATAGCAACAATGCGTCTCGAGCAAAAAACTAGTCTGTTCACAGCCTTCCGACAGACGTTGCAAGCCTCGAAACCTTGAATCGGTCTCGATTCTCGAATATTAGAACGGGATCTCCCTGCACCTGCCTGCACGGCTATGCAACTTAAGCTCCGCGATGTGTCTCCGGGCCGGGACATGCTCCGTGAAGAAAAGTGATCCTGATCCTGCCGTTGACGTTGAAATTGAGAATCCAAGCAGGTCTAAATAATACAACAGGCATGTACCGATGTACAACTCATGCCTGGTGGCACCTACTGTAGGATTCTCGGGCAAGCCGGACGTGGACGGGCCGAGGATGGCGTCGGCGTCTTCTGGAACATTTGACGCCTTGCAATAATCACGAGGACCAATGAGGAAAGAATATCTATGTAGTCAATTCGTTCGATCCCCCCAGAGTCCAGACGTGGCAGACAGACAGACAAACAGTAGTCTCGTGCGGACCAGCATGTCGGACAGATTCCACTGCAAGGCAATATGATAATCACAACGGGAGCTCTCTCCCATATTGGTCTTCTGGTCAAGGACAACGAATTGATTGGGAATATTTTGAAAACCAAAAAAAAAATCTTCGCTTTTTTGGTAATCTATGCTCTCTCGCTACGAGACATTATTACTAGATTACGAGTAGTGGATATGGCAGCCAGCGCCAGCACTGCCTGAGGCGACTTGTGGGAAAAATTGCGAATATGCCGCCTTGAGGAGTTTTATGTTGTTGAACTGTACTGGTCGTTGCTGCTCTGATCGCAAACAGCACTGCACATTAGGAGTCGCTCGCCTAATTCAAGTCGTTTTTTGGGCCTCGTGCTCCCGGTCGTCGAGAAAGAATGCTTCGATGAACGCCAGCGAGATGCCGCCAAGTCCACGCATGTCATTGCCCTTGTGCTTGGAGTCCCAGAAGGAATAGTCTGCGGTCTGCTCTGGGATGTGCTGTGGAAGAAGAAAAAGCAGCTGGGGGAAAGTATAGAGGGCCACCAGTGATATCCGCAGCGTTTGCGTCGATCCAGAGAAGAATGCGTTCGAGGAGCCCGTTGAGGCCCAGCGCCTGAAGGCCGCCTCTTAGGGAGACCATGCGTTGCAGTCCCGTCATATGCGTGTGAAATGTCTCGCGTTGGCCAAAGAGAAGTTCGTACGTTGCCATTTTTCCCACGGCAGCAATCATGCGATCACTGGTCGCTCGTCCGCCTGATCGATGGTCTTGGAGTGCGCGATTCACCTCCTGGATCGCCATGCCTCGAAGCTGGAGCATGTTTATTCTATGAGCGTTGTCGCCCCGCAACTTGGCGTAGTGGGCTGCCGCGGTGAGCATTAAGGCATGCAGACTTGCTGCGTCCGTGAATACGAGGCCGAGAAAGTGTGTTCGAAGCAGTTGTCTTGACGCTGAATCCGTTTCTGGTAGGTCGACTGCCATGAAGTTGAGATAGTGATTCTGTCTTGTGTTAGCTCGTGCTCTATCTACATAGGCGACGAGCATGTGAGACTTACCATGACCGGTCGTAACGATGCATGCCAGTCTTCGGGATAGACCTCAGTAGGGTTTATGCGAGTGACAGCCGTTGGACTCCCGGCGGGTGACGCAGGCGACGAAGTTTCCGGACTGCTCGTCTCGGTCTCAGAATGCCCAGGAGAGCCGGCTGAAGGCGTTCGATCGAATGGTACCGATAATGTTGGTGAAGGGAGTTGATCGCTTGAGGCTTGTTGTGCTCGTCGTGCTTGCTCTGCGGCTCTTTGCCGCTGCTTTTTGTGCTGCTCTGTGGTGACATGACTGCGTACGTTGCGCCGGGTCTGAGCGTTCCGTGCATCTTGAGGGTGTGAAAAGTTGAGGAATCGAAAGTCGATGGAGTCGCCTGGAGAAGTCAACGACTTATTGCCTGAGAAGGCGTTAGAATCATCGGTCATCGTCCCATTGCTGGAAGTAAGAGAGGAAGAAGGGCATACTCGGACCGGCTAGGTGCCGGTGAGGCATACCCGCTCCCGGCGAACTGACCTCTTCCTGAGAGCTCGGCAGATCCCATGGTTCCTTCGTGCACCTATAGTGAATAAGTGAATGTGTTTAAACAGCGATGGCTGATCAACGTCTTGGACGTCAATCAGTATAAGAATGATATATTGATTTGATCTTCAGGGGTCTGTTTTCGTTGTGCTTTCACAGCATCATGATCGAAGCTGGGCGAGGGCACATGGCTCCAATACATCTGTGCCAGTGATACTATTGGGACTATGGTGGCGACGGTTGGTACCAATGCAGACCTTGTAGGGCATCGTGGTCTAACAAAATCGCCGCTCTAGGATCTTCGCATTAGGGAGTTCGGCAACGAGAGCAGTGGCTCTTCAATGGCGCTCGAGGTCAACGCTCGAGTGAGACCATTATGGAAGAATCTCACTGAGCATGGTCATTGGCCTCAGGGTGCAGCACAGTAGCGCGCGGCCTGTGAGTCGTCCAGAACGACTGTTTCGGAACGTGCTACTTGGCGCACTCCAGCTGGCGTTGCGGTATGTACGCCTCAGCCGCGAGCATGCTGTCGCGAAAGGAGAAAGAATCGCCACTCCTCTGTGGCAATAAAGCTGAGTCCAAGAAGAGCTCCGCTTTCGCTTGTGGAGTGATGAACTGCTTATTAGCGCAACGATTGCTCAGCGCTGGCGGCTGGGAGGCAATCATTGGCCAGACACGAATTCTACTCTTCCCTTGCGGAGCTGCAATCGAGCTCATATGCGCCTGTTCGAGCTACATTGGTGTGAGAAGGGTGGCAGAGAGACGCTTAGAAGGTCGACCACACCCACCGGCAGGGTGTCAGGGTATGCTGCAAGATGCACGATCTTCGATGACGGTAGCACGCTCGCTATTATTCCAAAGACCGGGCGGACGTCGCCCTCTTGTCATGACTGGCCGTACTGCATCCCTCGTGTCGGCACGTGTACGCCAAGGGGATCCATTGAGCCAATGCATCTCCCCGTCCCCGTCCCCGTCCCGTCTGGCCGTCCCAATGATTACCAATGCCCTGCGGACTGCAGGTCCGTCGTAATTGTGCAGAAAAGGACGTCACGTCTTGCATAGCCGGGCTGTCTTCCGCATGCGGCCGCAGACATTCTCAACAGACGGGCGGTATGCATCCAACGAGACAGAAATGGATGTAATGGTCGGATGGAGCGATTCTGGGCACCCAATTCAGGAATCAGCAGGCGGTATATGATCCAGCGCTTCGTCATGATCGTTTCTGCTGTGCAACAAAGACAAGGGCGTTGTTTGGGAAAGGCTTGTCCATCCAAATAGAACTATATAGAAAGCTGGTCCGAAACCGAATCACATCCCTGTCGCCGCTCATGATTTCGTCCAGCATCCGAGGCGATCCGCATGTGTCTGCCTTATTAACTACCTGGTGCTTTAATAAGAAATCGTACCGCAACAGCGCATATACAAAAGCATAGTGACACAGCAGCAAAAGGCGTACCGCAAACTCGCGTTACCAACATGTCGGCAGCCAGCGCCGCCGCCATTCCAGGAACAAGAAGTCAGATCAACGAGATGCCTTCCTTAGTCTGTCAGACGCTGCAGTGGCCGATGCGGTAGGGGCTGTCAGCTGTTCCACCCCGACGCCCTCTACCACTACAAGCGACAAGAATAATCATGGCCACATGCGGTCGAGAGACCTCTTTTCAGAAGTCCGTCGCCCCGTCTGGCTGATTTGAGATATGTCGGTTGACCATTTCTAGCTTGTGCTCACACCGCTTCGTGTCATTTCCTTTGTCCTTTCGCGCTGCATCGTTGAATTCCAGCAGCGGCAATGGCGCTGGCGTCAACATGCCTCGGCTGATCAACGATCGAAGCGATGGTGCTTGTCGAATCCTGAGCCGTATCAAAAATCACTCGTGGAGCCGACGTGGCATGACAAAACTTCAAATGTCAGAATCGCTGGAGATTAGTGGGAGAGTGGGCGTGGCGCTGGCTGCATGTTCTATCACTGGCCTGCTCGCTTGCGTGTACGCGATTCGACAGATGTATTCCTGGATGTTTTGGTGATGGGAGACGATTGACGATGAATGAGATATCGCCATTTTTGGAAGTTTGGAAGGGCTGCTTTGGGAAGATGTTTCATGAAAACATTCATCAAGCAGCAAAAGTTCATGTCCTGGAACCTGATTGGGCAGGCGTCTATACGCTTTCGACTTGTGATCTGCGTCTACCGCAGGGCACTTGCAAATCGTCATTATCATTGGCTTCCAGACATCCCATAGACTGGATCGAGACGACCCTCGACCCGCCGCCATGGGCCTTGACGAGCCCTTGCACAGCCTTGAATATCTCGCCTGCTCCGATGAAGAGTCCTGAGCTACGATGCCTGGAGAATGATCATGTCTCGATATGGTCGACAAAGAAAACACTCAAGACTATGCCCACAAGCTCGGAATCGTGGAGACTATTACCGGCAATCTTGACAACAAGAAGCCTTGCATTGATCACCACAATGACTCTAATACCGACTCCTGCAGCTTGAAATGGCATTGATCGTGGTACATGCACAATCATTCGAAGCTCAGACGAGCCCGGGTTCCACGAGACAAGATCGAGACCAACGGCGTGATGTCGAAAATTCTGACTTGTGTGTATTCTGTCATGGAGTGCCTGCTTCGGGACACCACTGCGTTTACAACTCAAGCTCGTGGTGCCGATGGCCATTGCTGCTCTCACCTACAATGAAGACTCAGTGCTACATCTGGCGTCCATCAAGGCCTTCCACACCTCAGCGCCACGCTCCCCCAGCCAGTGCCAGATTGCGCAAGTATCGTTCTGGAAATTCCGAGACGCCAAAAGAGACACAACGCCTTGCCTTCGCCATGGTACATGAGCCACACGCTGAAGTGATGCTTGCGACGCTGTCATAGAGCTGCCTGACATTGCTGCATGGCTAAGCGCCACATCACACAATTGCGTGAGCTTCAGCTATGCTTCTAACAACCACGAAGAAAGACCTATACCTTCAAGCCGAGACATCTCGGCAATTGAGATGCAGAAGAATCAGTGGCTGGTGTTGGTGGAAATATGTCATGACATTGTCTCACCACGCAAGCAGGATTTAGTACGCTCCAAGTTGCACAAGAAGCCACAAATCTACGGAACGTCGAAATTTGTCTCTTGAAGAGCAAGCAATAGGGAGATGGAGACGACGCACGACTAGAATAGTTCTACCGCGGAGACGCACGCCAGCGAAATGGCCCGACACATCAGTTGACAACGACATGGCCTGCCACGGGAAACTTGATGCGTCGTCCTGCAAATTCGGGGAAAGAGACTCGCTCACCATATAGATACAGCACAAGCCAAAAGACTCTCGTCACGGGACATGCGTACTATTCAGCCAACGCGAGAATCACTACGAAGACGATCAGAGCGAAAAGATCGAATAGTCTACTAGTATGCCGATATGATTAAGAATCGTGTAGCTAAGTAGCGCGCTTAGCAAATTGATCAGCCTAGGTACGTGCAAGAAAAATCACAGATGAGTCCACATGTACCCCAGAGAATTTTCCACCGCATAGACATTCCCAGATTCGACGCCAGAAATGGGGTTGTTTGGCTTTGTAGATCGACTTGGATGATGTGAATTGATCACCGCGAAAAAAAATTGACAAGCGGATACATGTACCTATTCTATCTCGACTCCCTATAGAAAATGCCTGGTGTTAATATGAATCAACAAGCGGAGGAATCCAGGGTAGGTAGTAGACGTTACAGCATGGTTCTGAGGTAGGATAGGAGACGAGCGGGTGTGAGAAATTCCGATTTTTTTGAACCTGTACAATAAGTCATTCTTCTTTTGACATTCTCATAAAGTTATCCTCCTGCACTAGATAGATCGAGGAAGAAGCGTAAATACATCATACTCTTCTCTGCCAATAATAATGCCACATCTCTTCCTGCCCAAAACTCAGAAGCCGGAAGCTGTTTGGAGACCGTTCTCTCTCGCTCGCTCAAACGCTTCTCGAATTCCTGATACCAAACGCCCAAATGCGAGACTAGCGAACGGGGTATGATGCTGTATCGCACGAATGTGAGCCAAAAAAAAGACATAAAACAATAGAAGCCTCATGGGATATATCCATCATCTCATAGTAGTGGTGCCAAGATAATGTCGTGGTGCTGGGTTGCGTGGCGGTTCTGTTCGTATTTTGTGTTCGAGCCATAGCACGCAGTGCCGGCGCGACGGTCAAGTATTAGGTTGGTGTTCCGCCAGACACCAGTGGTAGTGTAGTAATATAGTGGAGCTCCAACTGTATAGCCCAGAGCTTCCTGGTCATCTGTTGCGAGTAGGAATGTCGATTATTAAAAGCTAGTGCCTTGCTCTTCGCGAAGTCTGGAGGAGCTGACCTTCTTCGTCGGGCCCATGACGTGGAGCATAGCGCTCTCACGTCGTCGTTGCTTAATGTCGCGCGGAGTGGGTGCACCCATTCCCGTAGTATTGTAGATTGTAGGCGATCGTAGTGCGTCATTAAGGCTTCCAAAGCCGCCATCGCCCTGGGGCGCCATTTGATAGTTGGCATAAGAAGGCTGCATGGGAGTGAAGCCAGTGTCGTCGGCTCGGTAGCCACCAATGTTCTGAAACTGAGTTTGGTTGTATGCAGGCGTGGGAAGGTCTTGGAACATCTGCTTTCGTGGAGAGCGCAGATCTCCTGATGACATCTCAGGCGGCCGAGTTTCGTACACCGAGGATGGCGAATCGGCAGCGGGCGTTGTAGCGTCGAAGATGCGTGCTTGCTCCTCAACAAATAGCGAGATGAGCGGCCCTGGCAGATTCAAGGTGGGCGAGAAGACAACACCAACTATGTAAAGTCAATGTGGGACCACAGCATCAAAGTTTGGTGGTAGAAACTTACGGTTGCGAACATTCATGCGGTTGACCTCAACATTCTTCACAATCAAAAGCATGAAGGAAGACATGGCTTCCAGAAGCGCGCGGTTTGCGATAGGCAGCTTGTTGACAAGAGCGTTCAACGCAGTTATCTTATCTTCGCCGTGCATCTCCAAGCAATGCAGGAAGTCCAAATGCAGATCACGGGTGAGGATGCTGGTGGGCAGCTCTCGCAGGTACAGTTTGAGGAGACTGGCTACCGCGTGGACGTCGTAGTAATTTTCATGGCTGAGTAGATCGACGTCACCCTCGGTATTGAATCGGTCTTTGAGTGCTCTGATCACGGTGTTCGAACCGGAAAGCCGGAAAATGCCCTCCTCGGCGACTGCATTCTTGGCCGTGAGGTACTGAATGCATCGATAGACGACTGATGGGAGATCAGTATCGATGCCATCTGGACGAGAGAACTCCACAGCCTCGGCAAGCGGCACTCCAAACACAGCTCTGGCGTATCCTCGATCCGTAGATGTCTTTGCAGAGTCTTTGGAGTCCAGGTCAGATGAAGAACGACCTCTGGTGAAGGGGATCTGGAACATGCTGCGCTTCTTGTCTCGCCCAGGAGTCGGCGGTACCTTCATGCCCCAGTCGCCGGTATTCTGGATGACCTGCAGGTTGGTCGGACCAGAAATAACAGGGTGAGGAGCATTCGTGGGATCGGCACCGCTTGTGAGCTTGTCGTATGGAGGCGACGGGGTTTGAGTGACTCTTGGTGTCGCTGGAGGTCCCATGACGGGAGCGTCGCCGGCGATGGTGTCGCCATATCCCACTGCTCGAAGAGAGTCCACTGTGACGTCTTTGCTGCTTCCGGGCCGGAGATCATTCATTGACTTTTGCAGCCTCGGACTACGCGGTGCACTGATCTCGGTCTTAAACATTTGTGCTTGCCTGCCAGGTTGTTGGGATTCTTCCTCATCTCTAAAGTCAACATAGTGGAGCAGAGCGTCCACCCACAAGTCTCGCTCGTCATCGCTCTCTGCGCAAAGTACATGCCGGACGAGGCTGGATGAATCCTTCTTCTTCGGCTCAAGAACCAGGAACGCATGCCGGAACTGGTTGTCCTCGTCCTCATGCGAGCTCTGATTAGGGGTGACAGACTGCTTTCCAATCTGCGCGTTCTGGAGCTTGATAGATCCGAGATGGGCTCCACCAGGACCTTCAAAGTACTTCAAATTTGGCCCATCCAGAACGAAATATCGTGCCTTCCAGCCGCCGAAATTCTTGCCTCGCTTGGTCAAGTAACCTGCCATATTGGGGCGGAATTTCGCGGCTGGCGTAGCCGGTGACGCTGGCCGTGTCGAGTCCTCGTTTCTTGCATTGAAGTAGTCGCCAGCTTCCGCGGGAAAGGCATCGGTTGACAAGAACCTGCATACAATCCGAGCCGCCTTTTCTTCTGTCACTGAGTCAAGCATTCTCTCAAAATAGTGATTGAGTGCCATCCTTCGAGCATCAATTTTCGCAGGTGCGTGGCCTGTAAAGAGAGCTTTCTCGGGGAGACGATCTTGCACACGACACAGTGACTTGACTTCGTGGTCAAGGCCAGCAAGTGCTGCATAAGTCTTCTCGGCACGCCACAGCTCCTTATTGTCCGATCGGGCATATACGCCAATTGTGAAGACAGGATTCTCATCGCCTTGCTTGAGCGGCAGTATCATGCTAGCACGCGAGCGGATCATGCGCGATGAAGCCGTTTTGATCGTGATCGATGGCAGCGCATTTGGTGGCAATAGAAGATCTGGGTATTGTTCGGTGACCAGGCCTTTGTAGACCTCACCAGGAGTGTAGGCCGATGAATGATCGCTCGACATCGACGGTCGCTCGTGGTCGGAGGCTGCATCGTTCGACGGCTTCAGGCGATCGACGGCAGAAGATGTTGGCTGAGCTTGTGACGTGGCTTGTTGCTGAATGTTGTATGCCTTGGCTCGGTCCAGGTGAGGCGACATCATGGCCATGGGTGTCTGTGGTGGTAGTGGGATAGCTTGTCTTGGCTGTCGAGGTGACAGGGGTAGGCCTGCCATAGCAGATCTCGGAGACATGGGCATGATTGAGTTTGCTGTGGCCGATGCATTCGGCGCACGTGGCATGGGCGAATTGAGTGGTCGGTCAGCTGGGCGCGGACTCATGGGCAAGCCCGGACTGAGTAAGCCCGAGGGTGCTGTGAGTGTGCGCTGCATGGCGTTGGCAGCATCTGAAACAGCGCGATTGCGTACAATTTCAGCCGGGTTGGCAGTAGGAGCAAAGATGGAGGCTTGGTAGGCGGCGTCCGGGGCAGGTAGCTCAGCCACTGCGGATTGTGATACAGCGGCAGCGGCGGCGGCCTCAGACTTGTCGGTCTTCTGCTCAGCCGGGCGACTCTTGCTTTTCTTTTCCTTCTTCGAGCGACTCCGCTGCTCTGCTTCACGTTGCGCCAAGACTTCTCGCTCGCGGTCGTCTTCCTCGCGTGTCTTCCTTCGTCCGCGCTCCATAAACTCCGACCGCGCGCTTTCCGGATCGTCTTCATATTCCGAGTCGGATGCATCGATAATATTGTTCACCATGCTCGGCTCGGGTCGGAGGGGGTCCAGCTTCAGCGGCGCGGGAGGTGCCTTTCTCGTCTTGGGGCTCGAGAAGCCATGCGCGGAAGGAGGCGGGCTCGTCTGGATGGAGCATGTCGATGTCGATGCATTCTTCTGGTGATTTGCCACTTGGTTCGCCTTCGCGCTGTACGGGATCGTCGCTATCGCAGCTTTACTCTCCTCTGACCTAGTCAGGACTGGCAGCGTGATGCTGTTCGCGGACTGCGGTGTTGCAGGCAAGCCTGATGAAGGCGCAGTCGTCGCGTCCTGCGGTGTGTCTGACCGTCCAACGCCGCTCGGCACTGAGCCTGAAGTGTCGCTGGTCTTTCGGGTATCTACACTAATGTCTCGGGCGGCCACGTCTGAGCCCGGCACCAGTTGTAACGGCGACTGGCTCGTCTCCCTCGAGTCGCCTTCTAATGTCTGATCCGTTGATGTTATCAGCGTCGGCGCAGATGTCGAGCTCTGCAGGGACTCTTTCAGCTTCCGCCTATATCTCTCTTTTTCCTTCAAAGACTTCTCCAAGTCCTTGTTCAGCCCCAAGATCATAGCTCTCTGCTTCTCCACTAAGCGCCATAGCTGCGCATTATGATTAGCCGCCTGCTGCTTCTCTGCCAGCACCTTCTTCAGCGCCTCTTCTGCGGAGCCTGCCGCAGCAATGAGCGAAGCTGCATCTTGTGGTCCTTGGTTGTCTTGCGCCACGCGAAACGCGTTTGCTTGATGAGGTCTTTGCGATGTCGATGCTACTGAGGATATGGAGGATACAGTGGAATCGATGGAGGCAGTGCGATGCGCCATTATCGGTGCGCGATCTGGTCGAGTGGCCGGCTTGGAGCTTTGCATGATGGTGGGCGAGCTCGGAGGCGAGGTGCTCGCTGCAGCAGAAGCCTTGACAGCCGCCTCTGCTACGACGTGAGCGCTTATGGCGGAGTGCAGCTCATCCTTTTCGTTGGCAGTGACCTTTTTCGCGGGGTTGGGAGCGCGCAGAGGGTGATGAGATGGAGCGTGTGTGCGGTGAGAATCTTGCAGCGAGGCTGATGGCGCAGTAGTAGAGCTCGCAGCGGCTGCTTTGAGCGCCAGCGCCAGGGTTGTTTCGTTCATATCTTTTAGCCTCCGCGAGTGACAACACTCGCAGGCAGTGTCGCAGGGTACCTGGTATGCGGACCGCCCAATCACGCGCAGCACTGCCTATGTCAGCGGGAAGAGCTATTGATGCGGCGGCTTTGACCGGATGTCATCAGTCATGTCTGCAGCCTGTATCACGCTGCTTGAGCCGTGCTGGACACTGGACAGTAATGAGAAGTGTAGGTAGTGCTCTCACGGAGAACAGAGGTGGAGAGTCAGGCACTGGCAGAAGTTCAGAACAGAGGCGGACGCCCGTGTGGCTTGCGCTGCACCCAAGCGCTAAACCGTAACTTCATTGATTGACCAGCACATACGGAAGAAATAATGTATATAGATACGATCACCATACGCCCTCTGCTAGCAGCCTAGCACTGAGCGGCTTGCGCTGTACAAGGCTGGCCTGCCAATAGCCATCTGCCAGGCTCGTCTCGTGCTGCTGTTTCATCAGCAGCGTCGCCTCTGCCAACCGGCTATCGTTCGGCGGGCACGGGCACCATTAGCATGATCGTCGTCGTAGTCGACTGTAATAGATGTCCAATCTCTGGCCCTGGCATCACCATCACCACAGTACTATGTTACGCTTCCAACTTGTCAGTGCCGGTGCGGGGAGAACCCTGCACCTCCGAGAGAGGACTTGGCAGCGAATTCACCGCTATTTTAATAGAAATATGCATTCTAGTCCTCCTTCTAATGCGTAGAATCCTCTAGTATATCGTAGATATCGTGTCGTCGGTAATTTAGTAGTATAGAGCCTTCTAAGGTGTTGTTGTTAATACTTACTCGTCGCTATGGTTAAGAAGGCACGCATTAATCTCGACTAGTAAGGCCAACTAATAAACCTCTTTAGCAAAGGGATGTCTCCTAAGGAAATACTAGCCTTCTCGAAGTTACCATTATCCGTACGGATAGTATATCGCTACTAGACTAAGTAGAAGCTGTTTAGCTAGTTATATATACCTAGAACTAGTACTCGTCGCAATGTTAACTATACTATTATGCTAGCTAAAGAATAGGACTTCCTTCGTAGCTTCCTTATCGACCGTCCTAACGCATACGTTACTAAGATGATCTAAGCTCTTTAAGACGAGTTTATACGACTAAGGCCTATCTCGGAGGGTAGTAATAGCGTCGAGATTAAGCCGCGGTTATTAACGAAGGTATTAAAGTAGTAGATAGGTCTAACTCGGATAGAAGTACGGCGATAGGCGAAGGAGCGTAATCCCTTCTTAAGGGCGTTATAGACGATTAGGTGCGCGAAATAGCCGGTAGATCGATTAGTATTTATCGACGAGACTACTAGTAATTAGAAGACGGGCTAGCGCAAGTATAGATAGTCTCCGAAGGGTATAACCTATATAGATGTTCAGTATGCGAAGCGAGAAGTTAGATGGTTAGTCTTACCGGCCTTTACGCTATATAGGTACCTACCGTGTACTTACGTCTACTAAGGATCTATTAACGCTAATCGCTTTTATACCTAGTTAACGGAGTAGGTCCTACCTTACCTCGAAGATAGTCCGCCGATGATATTTGTTATAGACAATGCTAGCATCCACTATAGAGCGAGGGTTAAAGAGGCGATACTAGAGGCCGGCTATTACCTAGAATTCTTGCCTCTATACTCGCTAGATTTAAACCCGATCGAGGGTAGCTTTAATCTACTTAAGAAGGTTATTAAAAAGCATCGAGACTAGTTACTAAAGTTTATAGGCTTTTAGGATTACTTACTATAGTATTTACATAAGTATAGAGGCCGAAGGGCGCGCGAACTATTCGCCTATGCTAGATATAATGTCGATAGAGTCGATATTCCGTACGATCTAGCCTAATTCGAACATACTGCTAGTACGGCCTAGAACATGATGGCGCTCGACTCGGAGGAGTCTCAATAGATAGATTAGGCTTAGAATACTATGCCGTCGATAATAGATAACGCGTCGATAGTGTATTATAATGGTAAGGGTGTATTTAAGGAAGAAAACGAGGAAGATAGCGAATAAGAGGTAGACTTTAACGATTTTGAGTAATGTAATAATAATGTAATTAGTCGTACTAGTGCCGGTAAGCGCCGCTCGGAGAGAGAATCGAATAAATATGTTCGAATACTAGCTTTGCCTATCGGCTAGAGTATTCTACAACTAACGCATAATATTAATTAAGTACATATAGGCTAAACGAGTGCTATTACCGTAAGAATCTCCCGCTTATTACAAGTTAATATGTATTATAGATGTGTAAAGATCGATACCGAAAGGAAGCCCGGATTCCTAGAAATTCTCTCCTTCCTCTACTACGGCTACTTCCGCTGCGATAACCTTATCCTATTTCTTCCTTATAAACTCGACGATAGCCTTCTTTAGTCGTAACCTTATACTATCTACTTCATTGAGTACCGCTAGCTAGTCGTCCTTTATTAAATTATAGATAGTCTCTAGCGTCTATCCGGAAGACACGAAATAAGCGATATAAGGGCGTAATTCGTCGCAATCCTAGAATCCGCTCTATAAGCCGACCTAGTCGAAGAATTCTACGGTTAGCTTCGAGCTCTATACAATATTACGAGGTATTACCGGAGGGTCACGTAGACTAGTTCTAGTAAGAGCGCGAATAGGAGTCTTATAGGGTATACTAGGAATAACACTAGATCTACGTAGCTTACTATCTAAGAAGTGCCTTATCTCGTCGCCGAAGGCATTTAGGATAATGGGTTAAGAAGCCGGTAGTTTACGAGGCGAGTCGCTCTTACTACTACGGCGTGCCCTCATCTTCTTAGCCTAGCCTTTCTAGAACTGTAACTCAATCTTTCTCTTAATTACTATAACCTCGATCCTTACTAGTATCCTACTATCGAGCTTACTAGTCGATTCGTTACGCTTCTACTCGCTAGAAGAAATAGCTTTATAAGCCTTAATTATAGCGGCTTCGTAGAACGGAAAGTAGTTCTTACTATAGTCTTAACTCTTTAAGAGCCTTATCTCGGAAGTAGGTATGCTTACTAGCCTTATAATAATTTAGATAGTCTTTATAAGCACATAAGAAGTCTCGGATAACATAGTAGTCCCACCGCTTCTAAGCCTCTAGCTTAGCTATTACAACGCCGGCGTTAACAAGCTAAACTAAGGTTAGGTTTAAACTAGCCGCTTTACCTAACTTCTTACTAACTAGCGTAGCTACTACTAGTTCAGGTTTAACATAGAAGTCCATGTAGATAAAGGGATTCTTACGTCTAGTAAGCACGAGTCCTTGTGTCTTATCGATGGCCTACTAATATACCTCGTCGCCGTCTATGTCGTTACCTACTTAGTGCTAATCGCTAATAAAAGCCGTCTTCTACGAGTCCGCTCTAGTACGTACGATAACCCTCTACGGCCTTTAATAACCCTATAACTAAGCGGCCTTCGCCGCCTACGAATGTCTATTCTAACCCTTAAGATTATAGGCCCTAATAAAGGTTATAGGCTTACTTACTAATTGTCGAGCGGCACCCTTCTTCGCCGCATTAAACAACGTCTACTATCCTTAATAATAGAAGACTTAGTCCGAGAAAGAGCTTAGTATAGTAAGAGGAACGTTGCTAGTAGCTAGTGCGGTAAGGCTACTAGTAGTAGTAGCCGCCTCCTAGTCTACATCGAAAGAGGAGGTAATAGAGGTCGTAGCGGAGGAAGGAATAGCCGTATTTAGTAGCGATACACCGCTATTCTCCTCTACCGGCGGTGCTACGGTCTCCTTACTTAGTAGACCCGAGGGATTAGCGATTAGGTTAGGCTCTTCTACGGTAGCTACTTTGCCCTTCTTACCGCTAGTCGACCTACTCTTACTAGAGCCCTTCCCCTTTGCCGAGTTAGCATTCCTTCTTATTAGCGGCGGACTAATCGGCCTCTCGAGAGCGAGTATTACCTTCTTCTTCTAGTTATTTACTTCGTCGTCTAATCGCATAGGCGGCTTGCCTACTATAGAACGTACTAATCTTAGCGCCATTATTGTAGTACTAGATGGAAATACGCGTACGAGGCTTAAGAGCACAACTTTCCTCTATTCTAATACGAGAATTAGGAATAAACACGAGATTCTACACGTAAAACTGCCCCTATTGCCCACCCCTATGCGGCTCTGCAGAGGAGGAGGCTCTGCGGACCGTACTAACAAGTTGGAAGCGTAACATAGTATCGATGATCTGAACCCGACTTCGCACGCGCGAGACAAGCAGCAGACGACACAGCAACCACATCTCGGGGTAGATACTAGATAGTCGCTGTGATGAACCGTCACATTATTTGCTTTCGCTCACTGCGGATCGTGCACGGTCAGAATGTTCCTCTGCAGGATTCGCAGCCCTGGGGTGATCGACCAAGCGATTCAGGGCCATCTCGGCCACATGCAGGACGCTGCTTCACTTACAGCAGCAAACAGCTGTTCCTTGCAGGATTCCCTTTCCCTCTCTCTCTCTGCTATGTAGTAGACTAGCAGTGCTGCAGGATAGGTGGTCAGTGGTCACGGCGGCGAAACTCAAACAACAGATCAAAACTCTGTTTGAACAGCTGCCGACGACCGAGATGAATGTCGTTCACATACAGCTTGTTTCAACTTTCAGTCGTTTCGTGCAGTCCACAAGTGTACTCAAGGTCCACGTGCACATCTGACTGCGCAATAATATAAGGCTTCGGGTGATGCTATACCCGCTACTTTGCAGCGGTCAATAGTCCGAATGCAGAACTCGCAATCTAACGATAGAGCGTCATCAGCCAGCGCTTAACTCGGGACTCAAGGATCAAGGACTATGACGACTACTAGTCTTGGGCTTGTATCTGGCAAGGGAGGTATCAATGGGGTCGGAGGTCCATCGCCTTTTCCAAGCCTGTTCGATGCTGTCAAACTTGGTTTCGCGGAAGCTGCAGCACTCAGGAGTACACACCTTCGCTGTCAAACTTGCATGCGCCTGGCGTTCTGCAAACCAAGGATCACCACAGGCTCGGGCGCTTGCGGACATGCTCTCCGCTCTCAACGATGCTCGGCTAGCCGACTTCCTACGGAACCGCACGGCGCACGGTATGGTCTCAAGTGTACCGATGCTCACTGCCTCCACACAGTCCCTCGAAGCTCGGTGCCTGAGGCACAGATCCTGCTCCGCTGGAGGATGCTCATGCGAAAGTCTCTTGGCACGTTGAAGCTCTTTCTTTACTTGAAGCCTGTTTGGGAAACTTGTAGTTTTGCACACAGGATCATTCGGATACATAGGCTATGATATCCGATAGACAACCACGACTATTGCCAAACAATATTCTAAAAACCTTTGTCTAGTGTGTATCTGAACAGCCGGACGGTATCCGGATGTAATAGGTTACAGTATATAGAAGGTATGATAGAGAATACTAGTAGGCTTCCATAACTGCAATTCTTCTGTCTTCTATTTCACTTCTGAGGACGGATCGTGGTTCTGGACCACAAGAGTGCTAGCCTGGTCCTCGCTCGCAGTGAGTTACGTCTAAAGGCTTTCCGCTTCACTCTTGTATGCTGCCGCTTCGATTCGTGCAGCGTCGAGTTGCTCCCGGACGGTGGCGAGCTGCTCGTCGAGAGACACACGCTCTCCCTCGAAACTCAACCTCGCCGAGGCAAGTTCATTTTCCGCTGCGTTGGCTCCTTGCTATAGTGCCGACAGAGCGACGGCATTAGAACTAGCAGCGGCCAGCGCCACTTCCAGAGTTGAGATTCGTTGCTTCACTTCAGCTTCGTGAGACTTTGCGGTCGATACGACCTCATCAACCTCATTCTGTCTGTCGTGCAGGGCTGTCTTCAGCGAGGTTAGCTCATCATTTGCCGCATTTAGCTCTTCATTCCGGCTCGTGGCAGTCGATGCGCACATACGGGCTTCCAACCTCAAGCGCTCGACCTCGACCTCCAGAGCTTCGATAGCCATCCCGAGCGCGGCCGCTTTTGCCTCCGATGCCTCTTTTGCCTCCTGGTGGCTGGTGCAATCGTCCCGATGTTTGGCCATAGTCGACTGATGACAAGACGCTGCTCCAGATGAGCCAAACGTTCTGGTTCGGGACCGGAACTGTCACGCCCGGAGCGTAAGTCTTGCTGTACTACACCGTCCATCTCTGTTACTTCTCTAGAGGGGAAGAAAAGGTCACTTGAATCGCCTGGCTTCGGTTAGTAGTGCCCTGGAGGAGAGACGGGGAACCGTACGGTGTCTGGCATGAAGAAGGATCGGAACATGCAGAACAGCGACGTGATCTCGCCGCCATCACCAGGCAGCGCACACATATTCGGAAGGTACAGGTAGTCTCGGTCAGACTCGTGGTCGTGCTCGAATGGGCGTCCATATCTTCTGTCTCGTGACACGGGGACATCGGCCGTGAAAGCGGGTGCGGCCGCGGATATTCCGAAGCAAGCCGTCCCGGGTTGGTGTATGAGTCACTTTCGCGGAAATCTGGCGGGCTTCCATCAGTTCTTGTTATGCAGATAATTAATGCGATATAGAAAGTGAATTTGTTGCAAAGATTTCCCTTCGAAAACGACCCTTCCGAGGTTCGGTTCAATTACGGCATATCCTAGCTTCTTATTGGCACGCTTATATCCGAGAA
Organism: Pseudocercospora eumusae; assembly: GCA_001578235.1. Classification (NCBI taxonomy): domain Eukaryota; kingdom Fungi; phylum Ascomycota; class Dothideomycetes; order Mycosphaerellales; family Mycosphaerellaceae; genus Pseudocercospora; species Pseudocercospora eumusae. The sequence continues at coordinate 53,936 of LFZN01000249.1, read as the reverse complement.
CCCTACCTTATTACCCTAAATTGACCTTACGCAAAGCCGCTTTCCAGCAAAATCGTCACAACCATCATAACAACCACCCTACATCAATTACAACGCGTCGATATTGTTTGCTATAGATGGGTGCTACAGAGTCCTTAATAGGTCCAGAGACGACTGTCGATTTTGCGGAAATATTTGACGCGTCTGGGTTGGACGGAACACCCACGGTAGTACTTCTACCAAATCGGGCTTCCGTTGCGATCACGAATTACTCAAAGGCGACTACATTCCCACACCTCCTAGTAAACAGGTCTTCCACCTCGATGATTGACGACTGTTCCAGCTGTTCCAGCTGCGCCAACAACCGCCGCTCAAAGGCATATGATGTCTCATGGGTATGGGTATATAGCAACCGGCAAGGACACAGAAGGCACGAATAAGCGTAAGGCGGACACTGAAGATACCCAGCAGATGATAAGAGACATGGCTGGAAGAAGATCGACAAGTACTACAACCTCGCTAATCGCACGCCTGCCTATCGAGCCGCTATTGCACTGCACCTTCACTTCGAGATTCGCCGGTTTAAGAAGCACTGAATTCACATGAAATCCGACTGTGGAAAGGACAAGGGCAAGAGCTGGACTGAAATTGCACGCGGAGCAGGTAGTTTAAGGTGTTGTCGTTATGCAGGCGCAGGGGTTGAATCCAAAGATGCGCCTGTACAAAAGCATTCTAGCCTTCTCATTGGTAGAAAAGATGTCCCCCCCCCCCCCTAAAAACGTGACTATCACCTTGGGCCCGAAGAGACCTTCACGTTACTAACAACAAGCTTTCGCTATACGCAGGCTTCGCTCGGCCATCCTGAGTCTTATCAACATGTATTGTTCTTCAAACACCAATAGCACGGTGGAAGCAACTGTATAGCTGTAGTACCAGCTAGAACACCCAACAAGTATGTAGGAATTGCAAAAGGGTTTACCCAAGAAAGACCGGCTAAAGCGAGGGCGGCTATTATACTCGGGACACATTCTTTACAGAAACAAGTGTTAGCTGTGCAAAAAGCATTCCCGTTAAAGCAAGACTTTGCAAAACTTACTAAAGATAAAGGTAGTCCTGCCGCAACCTAGGCACCCAAAGTTTTTTCGTTTTTTGATACTATTGTCGTAGATATCTTGCTCTTCCTTTGTGAGCTTCGCACCAAGGTCGACCTTAACATCAATAGTAGTTATGTGACCTGAAGGTAGTATTAGCTATTGCCTCGTAGACTTATTTTCTACAAGGACACTTGACTGCCCTACCGCCATACCTTCTTTGAATGCATCCTCGACAAGAGTGCGATAGCGCTCTAAGTGATCGGAACAGTCAATTCCGTCAGTCGTGTGCGTCTGATTTGGTGGTAACGATATCCCGTTTTCGGGGACAAGTTGATCTAATGCGAATTAGAGAGGCAATCCGCCGCTGTAGAAACCGTGGAATTTAATCTCACTTTGAGTGATTTGGGATAACATTTCGTCGGCGTAAAGTTGGACAACTGCTCCGCAAGCTTCGTCATTACCAACTTCCCTCGACATTGTTTTGCCTGATGACATCGCTGCAAATGCGCAGTTGGCAAAAGCCATTATTGTCATAAGGAAGAGAAAGCTATTCATGATTGGCGTGACTTGTTCTTGCTTGAAAGAGTTGGTTCAAGTAGTACCTAAGATGCGTGCTGGAGGAAGATTGAAACTTGCTAAAACGCTAGCTATATATCTCTTTTCTACTTCATGGTAGGACTAGGCATACTTCGTACTCCGGCAATTGTGAATCTCTTTGTCCTAGCTGTCGCATAGGCTATGTGTTCGATCCATCGCCTGTAGAGACACTGATCGCGAGTTCGAAAACTCTAGAACAGTTAGAACATACACAGATAGAGCCCTTCCTCGGTCAAAAGTGCTAGGGGCCTCGACAAGTAGAGTCGTCGAAATCCCTGTAGAGCCTTCAGAAAAGAGTAACTGCCATACTTACCCCGCACTTCCCTCCTCTAGAAAGGTTAGCTCGTGACTGCTCCAACGACGTTTCTCGATTTGTATTACGAGTGTAGGCCAGGAGCCCTAGATTCTGTTTGGGCTTTGAATGCAACCGCAATTTGGTACCATGGAAATATTAGCCATTGGATACAGTGGAAAAATGTGGATGCTGGACGATGAATAGAAGCCTCTTCTGTTTAGACGCTGTCTGACTGCTTGAACATGCAGAGCCATAAGACATCAAACGCCATATCATATCGTGCTCGAACTTTGTCGCTACTAAGCGCAGGCAAATGTGCAATGAAGTCGGAGTAAGACGGCGAATGCCTATAGGCGACCTAATCGTAGCAGATGCCGTCAAAACCATAATATATAGGGAGGGGCGTATGACCAAGGCAGATGGGCCATAGCAAGCATTTTATACTACCCTGCCAACAAAGTGTCTGAATTGTCGATGGATGCTTGTAGTCACGGCATCTATGACTGCAGAATGGATGTAACGCGAGGCGCTATACGGAGGCAAAATAGATTAACGGCAGAATGTAAACGGCAAGTAGGATGTAACGCGGTGATTATATGTTGCTAGATGTTGTACTATAATATGTGCTTATAGGCAGCTTCGCGTGCTTACTTACAATGTACGAGCGAAGCTTTCGCCTTACGACGCCTCGGAACCTATCTATCTCTACCCTACTACTAACCGGTTGTCGCTACCGTCGCTATCGCTATCTCTTTGAAAACCCGATGTATGAGATCGATCATGCAGGATCCCTAACACAACAAGGGTAAAAGCCCATGCCCATCGTATTTCGATATAGTTCAAGATGTGTCAGTGCACGCTTCTTCGATCTACTTCTTCGACGAATTGTAGTCCTAGAGCGACCTGTTCGCCAAGAAAGTTGAAACACCGACACGAACTGCAAAAGGATACCGTTGTAGTATCGATAATTCCCATCGCAGTCGTCGAAGTGCCGTCGCAGTCGTCGAAGCGCCGTCGCAATGCCGTCGCAGTCGTTGAAGTGCCGTCGCAGTGCCGTCGCAGTCGCTGCAGTCGCCGCAGGGCCATCGTCGTAGTGCCGTCGCAGTCGTCGCAGTGCCGTCGAGTCGTCGCAGTGCCGTCGTAGTCGTCGCAGTGCCGTCGCAGTCGTGCGGTCGTTATACTGTCGTCGTTCGTTGTGTCGCTTACCTCATACGATAGTATCGGAGATGCGAAGGCTAAGTTTAATGTCTGTACCTTGTAGAAATTGGCCAATTACTAATTAGACGTAAGTGTACTGTAGTTGGGAATCCGGGGTCGGCTTGGCGTTAGGTGTGGGTGCCTAAAGCGGCACGCTGGTCAGGTGACAGTTCCAGCCACTTAAACCGAGCCACTTACTGAGCCACTTACTGAGCCACTCACTGAGCCACTTACTGAGCCATCTACCTACCTACCTCCCTACCTACTACCTCCCTACCTACTACCTACCTACCGAGCTACCCACCTACCGAGCTACACATAAACAAATCCCACTTCTTGTCCGATCCCGAGATAGGCATTGCACTGTTGCACAGCCAGCCAAAGCCAAAAGCCAAAGCCAAAGCCAAAGCTTTCCATTGTTGTGAGGTTTCGGTGGCTTCCTTGCGCACCCACGGTTGATTCGGCGCTAGCCACTCTAGTTCTAGACCGCCGAACCCTTGCGAAACTCCTGGCGCCGATGAAACTATTTCCCTCGCACTGCCGCTGCCGTCCAATTCCAGACCATACCATACCACACCACACCACACCACTACTGACTGCACCACACCTACACTCTCCGCCCACCGCCACCACCATCCTGCGTTTGCCGATGGTCCTGTCCATGGCATCATGCCTCCGCCCGGTCGAGGACTGTCAACAAAAGAGATAGTCGTCAGCCTCCTGCTCCTCGCTGGCACCGCGGCCCTGCAGAAGCCCGCCCAGCACCAACACTACCCTCATCCCAACCCGCACCCCATTGCCCAAAAGGGTGATGGGCGTGCCGATGATGCTCAGGCCAAGTCACAATGGCAGGCTCACGCTCACGCTCACGCTCACGCAGCAGACCCGTCGCTGCAACACCATCTCGCTGGTCAGCGGGGTCACCACGATACCAACGCCAACGTCATCAATAACGAAGGCCACCAAACCAACGTAAATCGCAACGATAATGACAGAAAAGAGAAAGCGCGAAGGACACCCTATGTCAACGAGCGCGCCCTTGCGACTGTGTCTCCGGCCGAGTCTGACCCGGCTGTTCGAGCACCTCCTGCCCAATGGTCAGCCTCCAGCAATGGCGGTGACCTTACCTCGCGACAACTTCCGGCGCGGTCTCTGCAGGATTGGCAAGTCGAGGAGATGATTCTCCTGGCGACGGTTGACGGGAAGCTCCACGCACGAGATCGCCGCACTGGCGCCCACAGGTGGACTGTGGAAAACACCCACGACATGGTGGAAAACATCAACCACCCACACAACAAGACCCTCAATCCTGATGGCAGTGAGCAGGAGACACCCATCTTCATTGTTGAACCAAGTCAGGATGGAGCAATTTACATTCTTGCTCCCGAGCATGGCCTCACGAGGCTTGAAAGCCCAGCTGGTGCCATCACCGTCAAGACCCTGGCTGAGATGTCTCCTTACGCCGCAGAAGACTCTAATGTAGTCTACACTGCAGAGAAGCGAAACCGTCTCTACACTATCAACGCACAGAATGGCCAAGTCGAGAAGACTTTCACGTCCACAGGCTCCGTCCCTGGCGAAGACTCAAGCTGCCGCCGTGTGGACCCTCTTGGTGGTCTCGCAGACGACAATGAGTTGGAAACGCTTGGCTTCATCACGCTCGGCCAGACTGAGTACACTATCGGCATTCAGAACCGCGTAACCGGCGAGCCAATCAGCACTATTAGGTACTTCGAATGGTCCACAAACAACAGAGATCAAGATCTCCGTAACAGCTACTCAAGCACTCTCGACCGAAGGAATTTGTACTCCACATGGGATGGCCACTTCTACAGTCTCCATGACGATCCTGAGAATCCTAAGGCTGAGTTCTGGGGTAAACTGAATGCACCAATCGCTAGAGTCTACGATCTCATTCGCCCGGTCATTGTACGACCGGGCCCTGCTGATCTGGTCGCATTGCAGCAGCCTCTTGGCCGCATCCCTCCTGGCGCAGCGGGTGCCGATGCTGTCTACGTCAATCGAACCGAGAAAAGTAACTGGTATGCTCTTTCCGAGCGACACTATCCCACTGTCACAGACAAGGCACGGCCTGTTGAATTTCTCGACCGTGCCAAGTTTGCGAATTTAGACGTTGCTGGCGTTTACAATTCGCCTACTAGAATACTGGGACCACGTGCGATTGATGGCGGCGTACCTTACACTATTGACGCGCCGCCATCTTCTGGAGACCAATCGATCTCTCGAGGACCGGCTGATCAATGGCCAAATGAGTATCCGACTCTACCGTCTGTGCAGCGACAGAATGGCTACCTAAGTGTCCAATACTTGGTAAGTGTTTCTACCAGACTCCGCCCTCGTGTTGATCCAGCACATCGAAGACTAACCATATCTCTCTCTAGATGCTTGCTTTCATTACCCTGCTGTGTGTTGGTGCGGGACCTTACGCTGTGAAGAATCTTGATTCGCTCCGCAAGCTGATGCCCGTATCTGCTGCGAAAGGAATCCCTGGACCTATTTCGGAACCGCTTCAAGTCCAGGTTGATCTTCCTCCACAAGCTCCCACCGACCCTGTTCCTGAGCCCACCACCCCGCTCGTGCGAGAAGGCGAGCCGGCAGAGGAGATTATCTTCCCACATGAGTCTCCCACCGCGAATGGCACTGCAACGCCGAAGGTCCGATTCGCCGCGGACAGTGCTGTACAAGCCGGAGAAGAGTCTCCCGAAGGCGAAGATCAAAAAGACGAGCCAAAGAAGAAGAAAGCCACGCGTGGTCGACGAGGTGGACGAAAGCAGAAGGAGAAGGAAGCAGCGCAGGCAGAGGCGAGAGCTCGGAAGAATGGCAGTGACACATCTCAAACACAATCCATTACTATCACCGCGTCAGAGAGCACATCGGCATCTGGTCCCGTCCAGATCAACAGCCTCATTGTGCATCTCGACAAGGTCATTGGCAACGGCAGCGGCGGCACAACGGTCTACGAAGGCATGTTCGAGAATCGTCGTGTCGCCGTCAAGCGCATGCTGAGTCAGTATTGCGAGTTGGCTTCTCAAGAGGTGTCCTTCCTGCAGCAAAGCGATGATCACGACAATGTGGTTCGGTACTTCTGCCAGCAGAAGGACAACCATTTCTTGTACCTGGCTGTCGAGCTCTGCCAGGCCAGTCTTTTTGAGGTTTGGGAAGTGGACAAACCAAAGTCGGAGAAGGCACTGATTCCGAGCGACGAAAGACGCGTTCAGCTTTCAGCATTGAAGCTGGCGATACAGCGGGACATGGCCCGCACGCTCAAGCAACTTGCCCAAGGCTTGAATCATCTTCACAACCTGCGTATTATCCATCGAGATATCAAGCCTCAGAATATCCTTGTGGCTTTCCCGAGAAAGACGCAACCTGCGGGAACCACTCGCTTGGTTATTTCGGATTTTGGCCTGGGAAAGAACCTGCCCGAAGGCATGAGCACTATCAACGACCTCACCGGTAATGCCGGAACCTTTGGATGGAAGGCGCCAGAGCTCATAACTCAGCCTTGCGATGTTGAAAGCAACCATAGCAAGGGCGCTTCAACGAATGGCAGTGACGGTGGCAGTGGAGGTGGCGTCAGTGGCCTTAAACGCGCTGCGGACATCTTCTCATTAGGCTGTCTGTTCTTCTGGGTCTTGACTGACGGCGCGCATCCATTCGAGGACGAATCAATGTTCCCAGCAGTGCGTGAGCTGAATGTCAAAAAAGACAAGAAAAACATGGAACCTCTGGAGCGCTGGTCTGACGCTTATGAGCCTCTGCAGCTGATTGGGTCGATGTTAGCGAATGAACCTGCGAACCGTCCCACTGCCCACGAGGTGCTCAATCATCCCTATTTTTGGGAACCAGAGGATCGCTTGTCATTCCTGTGCGATTGTTCGGATCACTTTGAGCGTGAGCAACGCGGTACTTGGGAAGACAACTACATCGGAGACTCTCCTCACCTTCAACTGCTCGAGAGTCGTATGTTCGAGATTGTTGGCCCAAATGCGGACTTCTTATCGAAGTTGGACAAGGTGTTCGTCGACACCCTCGGCAAGCAGAGGAAGTACAGCGGCAATCGTGTCCTCGATCTTTTGAGAGCGCTGAGGAACAAGAAGAACCACTACGAGGACATGCCGGACCACGTGAAGAAGCTTGTGGGACCGCTAGCCGCTGGTTATTTGGCCTATTGGACTCGCAAGTTCCCTCGCCTGTTGATGGCGTGCTACGAGGTAGTTCGTGAGGCAAAGCTGGAGCGCAGTGACCGCTTCAAGAGATATCTCGAGCTCTAGCTCTAGGATAGCTAGCATCTTCAACAAATTTGGCTTTGATTCGGATTCTGTCTTCCTTCTGCCCACGCCAGCTCTTGCGACTTAACCTCGATCTTAGGCGTTCGGCCTCGCCTAGTGAACTCACCTTTGACCAGATTGTCAACTCTTGATCAAGGCTCGTACGATTCAATTGTCAGTAAGATCCTGCTCTTGCCTTCCGCTTCCGATGTCTCCAACGCTATGATCTAGACAAGGTCGGTGCCGCTGCCACTTTACGCTCGCGGTCACACCGAAGAAGGTTCCGACGAGCAAGTGAAGTTTGATGTTCTGGTCAATACTAGAAGATGCACGCACCGGGCCACTGTCATTGGCCACAAGACAAGTTGCGGACCTCACTTCAGATTCCAACAGCTCTGAGACACATGCAGCACCAGTGCGACTACTTATTATCTTCCTCACGCAACCTCACGCTCTTTCTCTTACAATATTGGACACCCGACACCATCGCACAAAATCACCTGCTACCAATCAATATCATCTATCAGTATTGCAAGCATGTCCTCTGACGATGATGCACCTCCTTTGAAGCGCTCTTCCAGTCCATTATTTGAGCCGTCTGCCGATATAGCAGCTGGCGACAGCGGCGCGAAGCGACTAAAGCTTACCGACGACGACGACGATAACGCTTCGGTCGATTTGGAACAACAAGATGTCGCCAGCATTCCTCAGCACATTTCTATTTCGAAAGAAGATTCGCTCCATACTCGCGATCCGTATCCGACTCCAGAATATAGAGATCACATCAACAGAAGCGCTACTCATGCCGAGCTAGAAGCGGCGACTAGCCCCTTGCCGACCGACCTGGTGTTCGACAAGCGGCGGCCTCGGCTGGCAGCATATCATCCCTTCATTGAGATTGTCGAGGCAGAAGTGCCGAAGGCATGTATCGGCTTTCTTCGACTGTACAAACTGCGGAAACAGGAGGGATATATCAATGACACCATGGAAATTGTCTACGAGAAGATCGTCGAGTCATGCATACCAAAGCAGAGGTACCCAAAAACCAAACCGGTGGTCTTCATCGGAGTCATGGGCGCTGGAAAATCTCAGCTGGTGAGCGCCTTGCTAGGTATACCTGATATTGCTGTGACCAGCGACTCCGAGCGAGGAACTAATATCGTTCACGAGTTCGTTGGCCTCAAGAAAGATCAAGAAACACGTTTCCTCGTTGAAGCACTGTACTACCCTGTGGACAAGATCGAGAAGCGCATCATGACTTTATGCCGTGCTGTCTTTGACTATTTCGAGGCGGAAAAGCAGCAGGAGACTGATCCAGACTCCGTGGATGAAGCGGACATCGATGAGCTCAACGATCGCTTCCTCGATGCCACCAACGTCCTCCACACGATATTGTGCGACCCTGAAGATGACGACTTTGCCACTAAAGACGCCTTAGGTGAGTGGTTGAAGCATCAGTGGGCGAACAGCACTCTCGTTGAAACGGTGGACAAGCTCATGGGTCTTACTTCTGCTTATATGGATGGACGAGGTGTCGAGAACGAGATTGAGATGGTGGGCGCTTCCTCGGTTGCGCAGCTGAAGGACATCTACGAAGGATTATCCAGGCCACCAAAGTCTCTTAATGGCCGACATCCTTGGCCGCTGATCCGCAGCCTACAAGTCCACCTCGACAATGACTTTCTCAACCAGGGAGTCACAGTCACCGACACGCCAGGGCTTGATGATACCAATCAGACTGTTGTCGATGCTACCAAGAACTACATCCACAGGGCTGGGACTGTGCTGATTGTCGCGCCGAATTCTCGCTGTGCACAGAGCAGTGACATTAGAGATCATCTACGACTTGCCAACAGTGCTGGAAAGATGAGGAACACCCAACTGGTTCTGACAAAGATCGATGTACAGGGTGGCGCTACGAACAACGTGAATCTCCCAGCTGCCTCGCGAGATGCTATACGCAAGACTGAGGAGGCTATTCGCCAGATCCAACAGCGCAAGGAGACTCTTGTAGAAGAGAAAAATCGAATCTACGCACTGGACAACATCGATGCCAAGCAGAAGGACAAGCTGCGAACCATTGACCAGGAGCTGGAAGCAATACCCGGCGACCTTGAACAGGAGACGAACATACTCTACCAGCATCAAGTCCTTGGTCGAAATGCTAACACCCGGGAGGACATGCGCGGCAAGCTGCGAGAAATCACTAGATCGAAGAACGCTGCCGATCTAAAGACACACTTCACATGTTCGACAGACTACGAAAAACTCCAGCACGGCACGCCTGTGGGAGGAGTTCCGCCAAAATTCGACTTGGGTGGCACAGGCCTCCCGGAAATCATCGAGTTGCTCTACCGTGTACCAGCAGAAGAGAGAATTGACACTCTCACCAACATCGTGCAACGCAAGCTGCCTAGATCCTTCGAGAACATCATCAGCATCACCAGCAAGACTTCGTTCGAGCGTCACCACGAGATGCGCAATGCAATCAAATCTACTCTCGAAAATCAGTGCGACGCGGTCTATGAAATGCTGAAGGATCAGCTGAATGGTTCCTTTCCCGAGAACATTGGAAAACGCATTGATGAGCATCAAGACAGCACCTGGCCCAACGCTGTCCAGCCCATCGTCAAGAAATGGGAGGCTCTCCCAGGAGGGACATTTCAGGCATATTGTCGTCGACACGGCCACTGGAAGCCCGGTCGAAATCAACCCGAGACACACTGGAACCAAGAAATTCAAAGCGTCTTCGCCGTGGAGCTTCAAAAGGGATTCGATGGTTTCGTTGACGACATCAAGACCTTCCAGCAAAACCTGCAAGTCAACATCATCGACATGATCTTCATGCCACTGCGCGAAACTCTGAACGACAAAGCTTTCCACTCAGCTTCCAACAGTGCAGGTTTCCTCAAGGCCGTGGACGACCGCAAGGACGACTTACTCTGGGCTCTCAATAAGGCCTTCGAGATGCTCCAAACTGCTGTCCACCAAGTCCGCTCCGACGCCATCACTGATCACGACGACGACTCGTATGTCGGCAGTGCAATGTCCAGGACATACGACTACTGCGCAACACTTTCAGCCAAAGACTTTCCTAAGAAAAGCAAGCAGCAGAGCGGCAACAGAGCTGCGAAGGTCAAGACTCGGAACGGCAAATCCGTGTCGGGACCTCACGCCGAACGCATGAAACGTATCCGAGCGCTCGTGGCTGATCCCGGCCCAGACAACATCTTTTGCGCGGTGGGCTCTGCCGTCAGCAATTCATGCAAGGACATCATCCCGGAATGGTTAAAGAAAGTCGAGGCGAGACTCAAGCAGACCGTTGAGTCTATCATGAAGGAATTTAATAATCGGTATCGAGTTCCGGAAGCTAATGGAGGTGAGAAGGAAGGAGCTATTGAGGCAGAGCTCCGTGAAGAAGCACACAAAGCTCTGGAGTACTTTTACGGTCGCGGCAAGATGATGCTTGATGAGGCGAAGAAGTGGGAGCAAGAGGGCCAGGATGCTTGATTTTTCTGCTGCTAATAATGAGTGATGGTCGTTACTTTCGACTCGGTAGTCTTGAATCCAGAGTGCTCGTATTACGCGACCAAGGTTTCCATTCGCGACAGTGAGCATCAACCTTGACGAGTCCATGAAACGCTTCTCCAACAACTCAATTCATGGTGCTGAACATTGCGGCATCGTTGAACAGCAGAACCATATGATACAGTCAGTATTCATTCATCCACAACAAGTCCCATGGCCTTGTCTTGGACGCGAAATTAACTATGCGGCAAGCTGCATGCGCTTTAATGTTGCAGAGCATGGGGACGTCAGCATGCATATTGTCGCGGACCCCTGATTCTCGAGTATGGGTGGGAGAAGTCGTGGTAGGCGGTAGGCGGCGGCGGCTGTGGTTGCCTGTCGCAGGATGAAGAAGCCTGAATGTCGATGTGGCGACTAAATGTCACAGGATCTGTATGTATATAAAAGTGAAGATGAAGTTGATCGAGTTGTCGTCGCACAAACATCTGTCGTCGACCGTCGTCGCCCCAACAACGAATTTTGGCTTACTTAAGAAGCCCGAGACCCTGTTCGCGTAGTTCTAAATTTCAAAATAGAATATGTTGCTAGATGCACTAATGTAGCTACAATATGCTACATGAGTTAGTAACGTCCTCTACGAGTTATTTTAGGCCGAGGATGTTTTAGGTATTTATTATTATCGACTAATATATATACGTTAGGGTCGAGTACGTAGAAAAATTAGACTTATTTCTACTAAGAAAATCGCCTTCTAAAATAAGTCTTACTATCCGTACACCTACGTAATAGTTATAAGCCCGGTTTAGTAGCTATCGACCGCTGCCGTAATAATAACGAGAAATCCGACCTTAAAATAGACTTTAACGACGTATACGGGTACTCCGCGCGAGGAACCTAGCCGATATCGTCTTTAGCCCACGAAATTAGGTGCACCGACTAGTCGAAATATAATAACTAGTACGCTTAAACTAAATTAATCGTAATTCGGGACGAGCTCTAGAAATACATAAGCGACGACTAGAAATTAGCGACCTAGGACGGCTCTTTACTTATAGACGTCGATAAAATACCGGAACTAACGAAACTAAGTTTTCCTACGCCTCTAACACGACCTACTAGGGACGATACTACTATTCTAGAGAACTAGAAGATTAATATGTAGTACTACTCTTATAAGGTAAAGGAGTACGACTAGAATTAACGGGAATATAAGAGGTTTATAAGCCGGAAGCGAAACTTTAAGTCGTACATCGACCGAATAATCCCTCTTATGTACCTAGAGGATCTAAATCGACAAACTCCGAACGAATTATCGACCTAGTTTAGCTTCGTAAGGGACCGACTCGCCCCTACCTAAGAGGCTCGGAGAATACTTCTATCCGATTAACATAAGAAGCTACTTAGAGGTCCAAAATCCGTAGACATCGAGAAATGGTTCCTAGAATAGGTAGACCTAGAATCTAAGCTTAAGAGGCATAATTACTCCCTCTACGTACACGTAAAGGACGATTTCTACCGCATAATCGAGAATTAGATCGATGTTACGTAAGGAAGGCTTATAGCTAAGCTAATAACTACCCTTACCGAAGCTATTACGGACTATAGGGACTTTATACGACGCAAGCTAGGGAAATTATCTAAATTTAAAGTATCGTCTATAGAAGTAGTCGAGGAGACCTAAGAGAAACTAGTAAATACTACTCTTATAAGCCTATTAACCGATAGAGGAAGTAGTAAGTCTCTACTTAACCGCTTATATACCCGTTAGATAGGAAAACTAAGGGATAAAGCCTATCCTAGTCTCGGAGAATGTCCTATCGTTAACCATAATAAGCGACTAGACGAGAAAGTAATAACGGCCGACTAGAAAAGGTAGTTTAAGTACTATAAGGAGTTCCTAAAGAAAGATAAGCGGGCATGTAAACGATAAGTAGAGCGATTTAAAGACCTAGTTACAATAATAATCGCCGACGCTACGGGGATAGGAGGGGGAGAGATTAAGCCCTAATAGTCGTATAGGGAAGATAGCTCCTTATTAGCTAGATAACGGTAAACATATTCTACTCGAGCTATCTCTAATTAAGCTATTATAGTCGAGTTAAGCTAGATCTAGGCTAAATCTTACCTCGTATCGGCCGCTATAAGCGATTATAACCGCTAGCTCTTAGATAGCGGGTCGAACACGTATATTATTAACGATCTAACGCGAGCCCGTTTCGTCCTAAAACGGATCCTATATAACGTTACTATCTTTACGGGAAATGTAGAACTAAAACCCGTAGTTTAGGGCGATACGGTCCTTACGGTAAATAGCCTAAATAGAACGATCGACCTCGCCCTAAAGGACGTACTATACGTACTAGGATACTATCTTAACATTATTTTAGTACTATTAATAAGAAAGATCGGTCTTTTCTTAGATAAACGGGACGATATCTAGTAGGATAAGCGAGGAGTAAAGGTTATAAGGATCTAACGGGTCGAGGACTTACCTTTCTTATCGACCCTAGCGATATTAATAGCCCCTAATAGGTAGATTCTAAGATGGCCTCTCGACCGAGACGGTAAGCTAGTCTTAGTAGTAACTACTATGGCTAATTAACTAACGGTAAGCCGTAAGAAGACCTTTACGGCGAGAAGTAAGGCATTACGACCGGTGCGACGACTTATAGGTAAAGACTAGTACCGGGTTCTTAGCCACATCGGGGGTAATAGGATTACGCATTTATAAGATGTAGTCTTAGGAGCTATGATTAAAGGCGATACCGACGTGCCTAAGACAAATAAATGCGAGATATATACCTAAGCTAAAATAATAAGGAAGATCTCCCGTCGGAAAAGGTACTAGATACGAGTCCCTTTACTATTCGGAGATATTATAGTAGATATCATCGAATTTAACTAAGCGTTTAATGGAGATCGATATATGCTTTACGCCTACGATCTAATAATATATATTAACTTCGTATAGATAATAAACTCGATAAGTTAACCCAACATCGTCGAATATATTTAAGAACTTATCCGTTTCGTTAAGAATATAGAGAGAGAGCTCTATATACTATCCGGCGATAATAATCGGTCCTATAGACTAGTATTTAGGTTAACCCTACTCGAAAACGGTGTAAGCTAGTATCTAACCGCACCGTACACACCCGCTTAGGACGTAGTAGAACGTCTAGGCGCTCTTATCGTAATTATCGCGAGAGCTATCGCCCTAGAATCCGAACTCCCGGAGGGCCTATAGCTAGAACTAGTCGTCTTAGCGGCATACCTACTTAATAGGATGCTAGCTTAAGCTTTAGGGTATAAATCTCTATACGAGCTTACTATTAGTATACTACCGTCGATCGCTTATATCCATAAGGTAGGGTCGAGAGCGTATGCCTTTAAAACTAACTATAAGGACCTACTAAGGCGTAATAAGCTAGATTCGCGTTATTATCTCGGCTACTTAGTAGGATTTAAGGGCTATAACATCTATAGGGTATAGATCCCGTCCCTTCGAAAGGTTATTAGAACGAGAGATATAATCTTCGACGAGCGAGCTAAATACTAGGGATACTACGATCTCGACCTCGGGCACGCTCTTAGGGAGTAGATTAACCTCTCGGCGGCGATAGAGGCGCTAGCTATACCTAGATATAACTAATTTATAGGATTATTATACCCGATCGAGTATAACTTGTTCTAAGATTAGGGGGTAAGGGGCGATCGGGCTTAACTAGAAACCTATAAGTTAGATTAAGCTTAACCTAAAGACTATGAGTTAGTCGATGCCGAGTACCTATACGACCGAGAAGCTAAGATACACGATCTAAGGGGGGAATTCTCGTTCGAATTCTAATATTAGCGGACGATCTAGGAAGTACTAAGCTATAATCTATAACTAAACGAGTTAAGCTTAACCTTCTAGCCGATCTTTCCTAATTACTAGCAACCTATACTACTAATCGGGCTAATATAAGATTAAGACCTCGGTCTAATACATAATCGACCTAACGTACTAGATCTAGAACTTAAGCTATAGCTAAACACGGATAAGCGGTTAAGAATCTTCTAAACCTACTCGGCTCTCCTTACATAAATAATTACTATAACGGAACATTAACTAGTAACTACGAACACCGGTCCGCTTAGCTAGATAAGGCTTTATATTCTAGACCTACTACCTAAGCTAGTCCGCTAGAAAGAGATCGAAGGACATCGCTTTAAAATAGAGCTTCTAGTAGCTAGTAACAAGGAATTTAATAAAGGACTCGACACTAGAACATACTATTAGGTCGATGCTATAGAAGTATAAGGACAACGCCTAGTACCTCTTACCTAGGTCTAGAAGTATCGAGGCGATAACACATAATTACTAGTACTTATTAAAGTAAGGCTATGCGCTAGAGGTAATCTCTAAACTATAACCTAGGATACGTACGTAGCTACGCTTTTAATAAAAGCTTTTAGACTAATAATGGCCCTTATAGCGTACTTCGGGTTCGAGACGATTTAGATGGATGTAGTAAATGCCTTTCTTAACGCGACCTTACTAAACCCGATCTACCTAAACCCTCTAGACGGGTATAGGAGGCTAGGTAAGCTCCTTAAGTATATAAAGGTACTATACGGGTTTAAAGAATCGCCCCGACTTTAGTATAACAACCTAAGAAGTACCCTTACTAAGATTAGATTGTTTAAGGTAGTAGATTATATGTTTATTCGAGGGCGAGTTATCGTCTTCTTCTACGTAGATAACATCTATATCGCTTATAATCTAGAAGAACGAGACGAAGCCTTCGAAATTAGGGACTAGTTGTGTAAGCGCTACGAAATAAAGGTTAAGGGTAATATAAGCTTCTTCTACGGTATATAGATGTTCCGTAATAGGGGAAAACGACGGCTCTAGATTAACCTAGATACTTACATTAAGAAGATCTATTACCGGTACGGCATTACGAAGGCGAGAAGGAAGGTTCGGACCCCCCTACCGGACGGTTTTACTATAGAGAATAACGAATAGGCTACTCCCGCTTAGATTTATACTTTCGGATCGAGAGTAGGGTCGATTATCTACGTAGTATATAAGATTCGAGCGGATATCGCCTATACTACGTTACTCTTAGCTTAGTGCCTAAAGAATCCTTCTAATAAGCATATCGACGTAGCGGATTACTATCTAGAATATCTTCTAGAAACGTCTAATCTCGGCATCTACTTTAGGTCTACCGACGAGGTAGCCTTTAATGTTACGTAACAACCGCTAGACTTCTTTAGAGCATTAGATGCATTATTTACAGACGATAACTATACCCGACGCTTATCTAAGGGGGTGTTATTCTTCTTATTTAGAGGCTTAGTCGACTATAAGGTAGTACGATAGACTATAGTTACGAAGTTAAGTACCGAAGCGGAGCTCTATACTCTTAGTTACGCCGGGTCTAAGCTTATCTAGTAGGAAAGATTACTCTAAAACATTAGTCTAGTACTAAACTATCGACCGAAGCTCTTCTATAATAATAAGTAGACCCTAAGGATTATTACCGAAGCATTAGCTCGTCTAGATACTAAAATGAGACACGTCGACATATAATAATACTAGCTCCGAGAACGATACTAAGACGGAGACCTCTAGGTCGAGTAGCGAGATACTAATAGTATACTAGCCGACGGTCTTATAAAGCTACTAAGCCCGCAACGGTACGAGATCTTTGTTCGACAGCTCGGACTATGCTCCCCTAGGCCTAACGGGTCTTCCTAGGGCCTTAACATAAGCCTTTATAATAATATATCTACCTAGATCTAATATCTAGGGCGAGCGAGGTCCTTAAAACATAAGTTACGGGCCTATTACATTTATTTATACGACTATAAATACTTACTTATCGTTTAGTTTATCTATACGTACCTTACCTATAGGGTCTAGGTAGTAGCCGTAGTCGACCTATTAGCTATTATATAACTTTACCTCGCTTTCGGACGAGAAGGTCCGAGCGCTACGCGGCCTATAGTAAGCGTACGGCCCGCCTATAACTTTTCGTAAACTTATACTTAACTTTTACTCTTTTTCTTTCTACCCCTCTACCTAAAACTATCCTTAGAGGGCGACCGCTACTATTATCTCTCCTTATCTACCTATTACTTATTACTAGAACGAGATAGACGCGCCTATAGAAAGCTTAAGTTACGAAGAATTCTCTACTCTAGTATAAGAATAATCGGAAGCTATAGAACTTCTCGACGCGATTACTAGTACTACGGGTAAGTAAAATTAACTAGAAACCGAGCGTTAAGTCGACCCTCTAGCCTAGCGCGTAGAATTAGGCATTAGGCACAAGTTCTAGGAAGTAGTTAACTTCGATAAGAATAACCTATTCTCGCGTAAACTAGCTATAAACAACTCGCGTCTACTTTAACTAGGCGAGAGCGCGGCTATAAAGATGCTATTAGGAGCGCTTAAGGAAGAGAAGAAGAGAATATTAGGCGAGAAAACATAGGCTACCGCCCCGAAAGAGTTACTCGAAGACGAGAACGAGAGTAAGGGGGTAAAGGAGGCGATTCGTAGAGCTAAAGAAAAGTACCTTAAGGGTATCTATAAAGCCCGTAACGCCGTAGTAGCTAGAGTTTAGGGCGATATAGGACCTCTACCTCCGCCGTAGAATAAGAAGACGGGTAGGCTATTAACCTAAAATACGCTAAAGAAGACGACGCCGAAGAAGTAGACTAGTAATCGCCTAGTTACTACGCTAGACTCTAGGGCCTTAGAATAAGACATTTAGGACGAGAGTAATACTAAGCGTAAGGGATCTCGCTTAGAAGCTTAGGTTACCGCTAATAAGAGATACTTAGGAGGTACTCGTTAGGCTAAGAGCATCCTAGTACGGATAAAGGGAAATGCCGAGAAGATCGTAAATAGCGATATACTACGCGCCTAGAAGGGTAACTCATCTAATTAGAACGAGGCTCTTATAACGTTAGAGAAGAATATATAGCTAGCCTATAAGAAGTAGTTATAGCGTAACGTAAAGGGTAAAGATAAGGGCGAGATTAATTAGGAGGATCTTACCGGCCGTCTCGACGAGAACATAATAGCGAGAGAAGTTTAACACGTTAAGAACGTATTCTACAACTACCTAATAGACGGCTCTTAGGACGAGTTAATAAAGAAGAACGCTAATCTATAAGCGACTATCGACTAACTTACGTTTCGAAACGATATATTAACTACTTAGCTCTAGAGCATTACTACTTCGCCGACGTAGCTCTAGAATATTACCGTATCGCTAACCGTTAGTACTAGTCGAGGCCGATTCGGAGGTAAGACTATTCTAGGGTTTAGGGGCAAGATACTCCCGGGAATAAATGTTTAGAACGATCCTCGCCCTATAGCTATTCTAGCCGCCTCGTACTACGACTTCGGTACTAGGTAGCGCGCATAGGACGAGACATTACTAGGAGACCGGCCCTATATCTAAAACTAGCGTTCTCGTTAAGAAACTCCGTTAGAAGACGAGCCGTATATCTAGAAATCTCGTAAGCGTACTACTCTAGTAAAACGTAAGGCTAGCGTATCGACCCTATCTAAGTTATAGGAGATAATTAATGACCTAGGGTACGAAGACTACATCTAGAAATAGCTCGAATAGATCGAGAGCCGTAAGAAGAAATAGAACGCGGTA
Organism: Pseudocercospora eumusae; assembly: GCA_001578235.1. Lineage (NCBI taxonomy): Eukaryota > Fungi > Ascomycota > Dothideomycetes > Mycosphaerellales > Mycosphaerellaceae > Pseudocercospora > Pseudocercospora eumusae. The sequence goes on along the minus strand of LFZN01000249.1, from coordinate 35,287 downwards.
AAGAATATAAAGAAGACTAAGAGTAAGAAGGCTATAGCTCGTCTTATAAAGCTAGAACCTATCGACGAGCCTATCGAGATTAATACCGACGACGAGTTATAAGAGNAATTAATGACCTAGGGTACGAAGACTACATCTAGAAATAGCTCGAATAGATCGAGAGCCGTAAGAAGAAATAGAACGCGGTAAAGAATATAAAGAAGACTAAGAGTAAGAAGGCTATAGCTCGTCTTATAAAGCTAGAACCTATCGACGAGCCTATCGAGATTAATACCGACGACGAGTTGTAAGAGCGAGAAAATAGGTGCTCGGTAGCATTCTTATCCTTACATCCCATTTTCGGGGGTATGTTACTAGATGTACTAATATAGCTATAATATGCTACATAAGTTAGTAACGTCCTCTACGAGTTATTTTAGGCCGAGGATGTTTTAGGTATTTATCATTATCGACTAGTATATATACGTTAGGGTCGAGTACGTAGAAAAATTAGACTTGTTTCTACTAAGAAAATCGCCTTCTAAAATGAGTCTCACTGTCCGTGCACCTGCGTGACATCTCCACACACTGACATAGCCTACTCCGATATGGCTGAGCCCGCGGCGTTGACGACGGTCAGTCCAGGTTGGAATGTGTACGAGAATATGCTGATGGTACGAAGGCTCACGCCCATGCGCGCAAGGCGGCAGAGGTAACGCAGCAAGTCGACTGGATACAGGCTGCGCATGAACACACCCAAGCAGCAAACGACTATTCAAAGGCGGCAAAAAGCACCGGAGACTCAGAAGTGAGCACAATCCGCGTCCTCGTGGGACACATCACTAATCTATAGGCCCTACGTGTTCTCAGGCTGTTGGAAGAACAACATCTCAAGCTTGCACGCATCATCAAGCTGCAAGATGTCCCCGAGTCAGCGGACGAGCCTGAAAAGGCTGAGGAGCCCGACAAACATGCATTGCAAACCGCTCAAGATCCCGCCGTGTCAAGACATGATTTTGCCCAGGCAGATAAGGCCGTAGCAGACACGGAAACAAAGATCAAACCTTCTGCGAAACCAGCAGCTTCATCTCTTGCTGCCGCTCGCTTCGGAAGCTCGATTCGTGATTCATCGCCTTCACTTGCACGAGACATAGCATCTCGTCGAGGCATTCCTCCTTCTGGTCGAAACCCACCATCGGCTGCGGCTCAGGCAAGAGCAAGACAGCTGTCGCCGGAGTCTCACCGAAGACATCGATCGAATGCAGCTCCAGGTCCAAAGATTCCAGCGTCGATCATGGAAAGCCAAACTTTGAAGCCTGCGCAAACGGTTAAAAAGGCAGAGGACGATGATGCCTTCTCAAAATTCTACACGAACATGACTACTGGAACCATGTCAAAGTTATCATCAGTATTAGCGTACGCAGGCCTGCCCTTGACTGCCGACGATGTCAAGCCAGAGCAAGGACCCCAGCACAAACTTAAGCAACGTACTGTTCCTGCGAGCAATGACCCAGATGTGAAGAAGATATTTTCGAAAGCCGCTCTGAATGCGATAGAAGACGAGCATCGCCAGCGAGGTCACCAAGGCCATGCCTTCGGCCCTGCTGAGAGCTTTTATGTCGTACAGACAGGTGGCGGAACATACTCTTATGCCGACATTGCCAGAGCTCAGCAGCAACAGCAACTTGGAGGCATTGATGAGGACGACGAAGAGTCTTTTGTAGATGCTCGAGAAGCTCAAATGCCGGATTCTCCCAGGCACAGCCGTTTCCGATCACAAGCACGTGGCTCTTTCGGAAAGTCTCGAACGCACGAAGAGCTGGAGCTAGAGAATACGACCTTGAAGCACACCTTGGAGCAACTTGCCACGCGCCTAACAGACTTCGAGACTCATGCTCAAGATGCCTCGATGGCGGCTCTAACACAAAGTGTCATGAGCATTAAAGCTGAGCAGCGGCCTGCTAGCACCAACGAAGCTGCGCTCCTTGAACGCTTGAGGCAAACGGAGAAACAGCTGGAGCAGCAAACTGAAGATAACCAAAGGTTGCAGGAGGTGCGTGCAAAACAAGAAAAGACTCTAAAGAAGTATCAGTCGAAATGGGAGGAAATCAAGACCAGTGCCAAGGAAAAGCAGAAAGCTAAAGCCGAAAGAAAGGAGAAAGAAGCAGAGGCTGCTGCTACTTCTTAGTGAAGTGCAGCTTCACACAGCCTTTGGCCTGGTCACGGGGATTTTGCGGCAATGAATGATTGCATATGAAGATATGCTGTCTCAAGTATCAATGTGCGCGTTCAGCGCTCCGCGCTCGATGCTCGAGACTGGACCACCGTCTGCAACGTGTCGACCGCCGCTCGATTCATAGAGCGGAGCTGCTCATTCTTGACTGGTACCCCGAATGCTAGCCAGACAGTGTACTGCTGGCAAGAAAAACAAGCTCGGTATAGTCTGAAACGGCAGCAGGATCATGGAAGAAGCAAAGATGGAGTGCCATCGCCCAAGGAATAAGTTCCTACACACCTCGCACAGAATTCCCATTTACAGCGACATGATAAATACGAATATGATTGCTATCTTTACCGCATGACACAGCTCAACCCGCCGTTCCGACTGTTTTTCGCATGATATCGTAGGCCGCTCGGTCGACGGCGTTCTTGTGTGTACCTTTGATCAATGTCAAATGCCGAACACATCCAAAATGCTCGAAGCTGGCCGGGCCTTCCTCACATGGTTGTCTGGGATCCTTCGCGTCTACGTCTTTGCTGTTACGGCATTCTACATGCTCGTTGTCACGAATCACTTAGGATGTGCTACGATCTTATATCCTCTGCGTACGTTCGTGTTCAGACCTCTGGGCGCAGAAAATATTTGGAGCCAAATTGTGTCCAGCATCACAACCATATTCTTAATTCATGACGTATATGCAAGCTTGCGAGACATAGACAACCTCTCAAAGACATGGAACGACTATTGGTGGGGTTGTTGGGGCGCTGGTTTCTTGTTCATGGTATTGGCAGCTGGCAGTGTTGCTTCGGAGCTTGCTGGGATTCCTTGGGGCAGCGTGAGTGTCAGCTCAGGACTGGCGGCATTCATGTTCACAATGGCATCTGGTTGCTCGATGTACTGGCTCGTACACACGTGGCGGAATTTTCTGGAAGACTTTGTCGTGGATGCGCTGGAGATTGTGGATGATCACTGAAGGAGATCTAGACAATGGCGCTAGTGTGCAGATTTGCTTACTATCTTTCAGGCTGCTTGGAAGGAATACCGGCAGACGTCCAACAGTGTCTGTAGGGAACGGAAGACCTAGCCTGCTGCTGGACGGTCAAACAGCTCTAACCGCTGGGCTGTCGCTAAGCATGTTGCTTCGTAGACAGAGGTCGGAAAGGACGTAGCTCTCGCAGAGCGGCCAAACCCCTCACAAACACAAAGAGAAATAAAATAGCCATTCTGCCGCCACTTCTGGCACTCAGCCTGCTTCTTGGCCATCAGCTGCCATGATGGCCAAGTGCTGCCATTCTAATCTATGATACCGCATTTCCCTCGTTGCGGGCAGTATGACACCTGTTCGCAATGGCAATCTGAAGCCATGCAGTTGTAGGCAGGGCCAGACTCAGTTGCATGACATGGCTCTCAGGCAGCCCGAGGCGTCGTACCATAGTGTACATTGATATCACTGTATGTTCAAGCCTATCTCTTGCAGCTCAGCGCCTTTTCCATGCATCGAACGCCATCGTACACATCCAATTCCAAGTGCTGATTTGCCTTATTCCATCTTGACCACGGCACCCAAGCCCTTCAATGTCTCAATGATCTTCTCGGCTTCTTCCTTCGGCACAGCCTCCTTCATCAGCTTAGGCGCCGACTCGACAAATTTCTTGCTGTCTATCAAGGACAATCCCAGCATGGCTTTGACCTCCTTGATGACCTTTGCTTTCGCCGCTGCATCAAATGATTCAAGCTTCAAGTTGAATAATGTCTTCTCCTCCTGTTTGGGCGCTGCCTCTTCTGGCTCCTCTACTGCGGCGGCTGGAGCGGCGGCTGCTGGTCCTGCGGCAAATCCACCGACTGGCATATCCGGGATGTTTAATCGTGACTATACAACGCTCAATGTCTATTCGCAATATTGGGATTTGATGAGTCGCCTACCTTTAACGTCGATACCAAGTCCGCAGTTTCCAGTAACGTTAACTGGCTAATTTGGTCCACGATGCCAGCAATCTTCGGATTCGATGATGCTGCTGCGGCTTCTGTCGACTGCCATCGTCTCTGCTGTCTCTGCTGTCTCCGCTGTGGTGCTGTAGATGCTGCGTATCGGAGGGCGTTGGCTTGGCTCGATCGAAGACATTGAGCGCACGTTCGAGCGGCAAATTGGGGAGCGAGAGCGAGAGGCATGATGGTAGGCTTGTGCAATGGAAGAGTGTCAATGCATCTGATCGTGTGCTGTCGGCATCCTCCTTCCAAAACTGCGGCGAACAGCCCGATCAGGTCAAGCACCACCGACTGGTCAGCACAGGCCACAAAGCTTGGCGCGTCTGAGATAACTTTTCTTTCGACACGCGCCTGGCAGCCTTCATCACGACAACGCCATCCAGGCGCATTATCGCCTCTACATACTCTTCAGTCAACGATGGAGTGCAGGTGGGACGCTGCGCTGCTTCAAGGCGGCGACGAGCTCCCAAGAGAGCTGCTCGACTGCATTCGGCGGCAAGCCGAGCATCGAGAATATCTAGAAGCTCTAACGAGAACGATACTGGATGCACGATACAGCTACACAATCGTGGCGCATTGCGAGGACATCCTGGCTCATTTATGCTCTTCTGTCCGCGCATATGCATCATTTGCGACCTCGATCGCCACCCTAGGCAGGATTGTCCCATTTGCCACTTTTCTCATACCTATTGCCACACAGCTACTGGAGGCTGAGCATATCCAGCTGGGCGAGAATGAAGCAGACGACGCGGTTTATCTCCTCGGCTTGCTCAGACTGTTGCGATTTAACAGTCGAGTCTTCCGGCCTTACGCCAAGGATAGGGAGCTCAGTCTTCTCCTTGGTAAAGGCAGTCGACATGTCACTTATCTTGCCATCAGGATCCTTCAGATTGTGCTTGAGGGTTCGGATCATTGGCTCGAGACCACAATCACTCGGTATCTTGGTGAAGACTCTGCCGGAAGAATTGATGGGCCGTGGGACGATAGGACCATCGATTATCGATTCCTTACGCTGTGGGAGGAAGACCGAGAAGACACTTTTCGAAAGCAAATCAGGAAAACACGGGTCATACAGAATCAATCTTCGCCGTCGCGAATCATCCCCAGAGAACTTTTCCACCATTCGACATCGCATTTTGGCGGCGTGCTGTTTCCTACATCCGCCTCATCAGCTTCACCAATCCCGTCAAGCTCTCTTGTAGCGACGGAAACCATCTCAAAAAACCTTCAATTAATCGCGCAGGCTCTGAAGACCCCGGCACCGATACTCCTTTCTGGCGTTGCAGGAGCCGGCAAGACTACTTTTGCTCGTGCCGCGGCGGCAGCCTTCGGAAAGCTGGGCTCGATGGTAACACTGCATCTAAATGAGCAGAGTGACGCCAAAATGCTTCTCGGTATTTACACTACCGGCGACACTCCAGGCTCGTTCATGTGGAAACCTGGTGTGCTCACCACAGCTGTACAGGAAGGACGCTGGGTGCTGATCGAAGATCTTGACAACGCGCCAAACGAGGTTCTCGGCACACTCTTACCTTTGATTGAAAAGCGCGAACTGTTCATTCCAAATCGCAAGGACAAGATCTATGCCGCTCAAGGATTTCGAATCATCGCCACACTTCGAACATCAATCAATCACAGAGGCGAGGAGACTCAGGCTTTGACAAATATGCTGGGTGCACGGCATTGGAGCAGGGTTTCTATCGTCATGCCCTCGATGTCCGAACACGCCCTCATTGCCAGGTCATTGTTTCCGGCACTGGAGAAGTTCCTCCCGCAATTCATTGCAACCTATGAACGTACGGAAGCAGACAGACGGCAGTCTTCTCAGCAGAGTCAAAGTCGTACTGGAGTACTGCGTCCTATCAGCCCTCGAGATCTACTGAAATGGTGTCAAAGAGTCTCTCTGTTGCTTACGTCGCGGTCTTCCATCACCAGCACTGAATTGGACGCTATATTTCTGGAGGCGATCGATTGTTTTGCTGGTGCTCTGTCCGACGGTATGGTGCGTTCAAGTATCGCGAGCGCCATTGCAGAGGAGCTACGCATCGATCCACAACGGCGCGACTACCTGCTGCAATCGCGAGAGATATCGTACAAGGTTGATCAAGACAAGATCACTATTGGTTGGTACAGTCTTCCACGGTCACGGGCCACGAAAGCAATGAGCTCATTTTCTACGAATCCACACACAACAAGGATGCTTGAGCGCGTGACAGCAGCAGTCGCCAACAGAGAACCGCTTCTGCTTGTAGGTGAGACTGGAGTTGGCAAGACGACGGCTGTGCAGCATTTGGCGAACCATCTTGGAAAGAAATTGGTTCCGTTCAACTTGTCTCAGCAAAGTGAGGCTGGAGATCTTCTCGGTGGCTTCAAACCAGTCAATGCCAGGACCCTGATGGTACCACTCAAGGACAGATTCGATGACCTTTTTGCGCAGAGCTTCAGTCTAAGCAAGAACAAGAAGTTCGTTGATCAATTAGGCTCGCAAATGGCAAAGGGCAATTGGCGCGGCGTCTGCAAATACTGGCGACTGGCTCTAGACATGGTCGCTCAACAGAGAGCCACATCGCCACCGAGAGAAGGAGAAGCTCCTGCAAAGAAGCGAAAGACAGACACTTCGCGGGTGATTGATTTTGCTGCGTGGGACGCTTTTGAAGCCGAAGTCACAAGCCTGCAACGCAGACTTGGCGCCGGAACTGATGCATTTGCTTTCACATTTGTGGAGGGCAGCATCGTCAAAGCAGTTCGCAATGGAGACTGGGTGCTCTTAGATGAGATCAACCTGGCTTCCTCGGACACGCTAGAGTCTATTGCAGATCTACTGGATTCTGATGCTCCTTCCTTGCTTCTAACCGAAGCAGGCAATATTGAGCGTATCAATGCCCACCCAGAATTTCGGGTCTTTGCAGCAATGAATCCAGCGACGGACGTTGGCAAAAAGGATCTGCCACCAGGGGTGCGCTCCCGCTTCACTGAGCTATACGTTGAAAGTCCCGACAAAGATCTCAAGAGCCTCCAAAGCATAGTGCGTGCATACCTGCGCCAAGAAGCTTCGGCGGATGCCGCTGTCGCATTGGACGTGAGCAAGCTCTATCAGGCCATTCTCGCTTTGGCAGATGAGAACAAGCTGGTCGACGGTGCTGGCCAGAAGCCGCATTTCTCGCTTCGCACGCTGACCAGAACATTGAGCTACGCAAAGCACATCCAGCAAATGTGCAATCTGCGAAGGGCGTTGTATGAGGGATTTCAGATGAGCTTTCTGACATTCCTGGATGCAGAATCTGCCGCACTTGTGCAGCCTCTCATCGTCAAGTTCCTATTTGCAAAGCGCGCCAACGTGAAGTCGGAGCTCAGGAAAGCGCTTCAACCTCCAACAGATAATCACGAGTATGTGCGCTGTCATGACTCTAGCAAGCATTGGATACGAAAAGGCTCTTCTCAAGTGCAAGAGCAGGCTCACTACATCATTACGCCGTTCATTGAGCGGAATCTGGAGAATCTCGTCCGAGCGGCCAGCACCCGACAATTCCCCGTCTTGATTCAGGGTCCTACATCTGCGGGAAAGACAAGCATGATCGAGTATCTGGCGAAGAAGACCGGTCACACATTTACTCGTATCAATAACCATGAGCACACCGACCTGCAAGAATATCTTGGCACATATGTGTCAGGCGTGGATGGCCGCCTCCAGTTTCAAGAAGGAGTGCTCGTTAAGGCGCTTCGTGAAGGACATTGGATCGTTCTGGACGAGCTCAATCTTGCCCCAACGGATGTCCTCGAAGCTCTCAATCGACTTTTGGACGACAACAGGGAACTTCTCATTCCAGAAACCCAGGAAGTCATTCGACCACATTCGGACTTCATGCTCTTCGCCACGCAGAACCCAGCTGGACTTTATGGTGGCCGTAAGACGCTATCGAGGGCCTTTCGGAATCGTTTCCTCGAGCTGCATTTTGACGACATTCCTGTCAACGAACTGCAAACCATTCTTGAGAAAAGAACGCAGCTGCCGCCGTCGCGCTGTGAACGGATCGTTTCCGTGTACAAAGATCTCTCCCTTTTGCGACAAGAGAATCGACTTTTCGAGCAGAAAAGCTTTGCAACTTTGCGTGATCTTTTCCGATGGGCCCTTCGACCGAATGACACAATTGAGCAACTCGCAATCAATGGCTACATGCTTCTCTGTGAGCGAGTTCGAAAACCAGAAGAGCGGACTGCTTTGAAACACGTCATCGAAGAAGCCATGAGCAGGAAAGGTCCAAAAGTCCGCATTGATGAGGACGAACTTTATGCCGCTGATTGCCCAGAGGTTTTGCAGCACCAGCACAGCGCCTCCGATCAGGGCGTGGTTTGGACAAAAGCCATGCGGAGATTATACGTTCTTGTGGCCCGTGCGATCGCGAACAATGAACCGGTCCTGCTAGTCGGTGAGACTGGGTGCGGAAAGACCACAGTGTGCCAAATGCTGTCAGACGCGCTGAAGAAGACGCTTCACACTGTCAACGCTCATCAGAACACCGAGACCGGCGATCTCATTGGCTCGCAGCGTCCCGTACGAAACCGCGCGGCCATCGAGACAGAGCTTCGCAAAGGTCTTCTCAGGTTCCTGTCCAATGAGAGCGACAGTATGAAGGAGCATAGCACCGATGAGCTGCTGAGGTCGTATGATACCAAAGTGTCCGCGATGGATGCCGAGCAGCGGTCGAACTACCTCAAAAGTACCACCCACGTGGAGGTCGTCACACTACGCACCAGATTCCAAGCCCTGTTTGAATGGGTTGATGGCAGTCTGGTCGAGGCCATGCGTGCTGGTGAGCTTTTCCTGCTTGATGAGATTTCCCTGGCAGACGACTCTGTCCTGGAGCGACTGAACAGTGTACTGGAGCCCTCGAGAAGTATCTTGCTGGCGGAGAAAGGTGCCCTCGACTCCTCCGTGATCGCGGCTAATGGGTTTCAATTCTTCGCCACTATGAACCCAGGAGGTGATTATGGCAAGCGAGAGCTTTCGCCTGCGCTTCGAAATCGATTCACAGAGATCTGGGTGCCTGGGATGTCTGACACGAACGATGTCCTCCAAATCGTGCGATCGAAGCTCGCAGGTCCTGCGCAACCATACGCAAGTGCAATGATCGTCTTTGCCAGCTGGTTCAAGTCACGCTTTGACACATCTGCAAGCTCTTCTCTATCGATCCGTGACACGCTAGCCTGGGTACAGTTTGTCAATGCGTTTGCACAGCACGGTCCTGTGCCTGCTGTCATTCATGGAGCTGCAATGGTGTACATCGACACACTTGGTGCCAACCCGGCTGGACTCATGTCCGCCACTTCGCGAAGCTTAGCTTTGGAGCGAACTGCTTGCATTCAAGAGCTTAGTCGCCTCATGAGTGTCGATGCTATGTCGATTTACGGTCAATCTTTGGAGCTGCACATCGACGAAAGCACATTCAGAATTGGACCTTTCAATCTTGATAGGGCGCCTGCGGCGACAAGGTCAAGCATATCATTCACTTTCGAGCCGCCGACAACGAAGACCAATGCCTTGAGAGTGCTCAGAGCGTTACAGCTTCCAAAGCCTGTGCTACTTGAAGGCAGTCCTGGAGTGGGAAAGACCGCTCTTGTGACGGCAGTTGCAGACGCGGTGAATATGCCACTGACACGCATCAATCTATCAGATCAGACCGATCTCTTGGACCTATTTGGTTCTGATGCGCCTGTCGAAGGAGCGAGTACTGGAACTTTTGTCTGGCGTGATGCTCCGTTCCTCCGTGCCATGAAGAAGGGCGAGTGGGTTCTTCTTGACGAAATGAATCTTGCGTCACAGTCAGTACTGGAGGGCCTCAATGCTTGCTTAGATCATCGTGGGGAGGTCTTTGTACCAGAGCTTGGTCAGACCTTTGCGCGCCATCCGGATTTTCGCCTATTCGCTGCTCAGAATCCGCATAACCAAGGTGGAGGACGGAAAGGACTTCCTGCATCTTTCGTCAATCGATTTACGGTTGTGTACGCCGACGCATTTGCGGCTGAGGATCTCATGCTTATCTGTCGGCGCAAGTTCTCCATTATGGATGCGGTGTACATTGCTAAAGCTGTGGAGTTCGTCAGCAAGCTTAATCACGAAGTTGCCGAGCGACGTATCTTCGGAATGAGTGGTGGACCTTGGGAATTCAACCTTCGAGACATCACCAGGTGGCTCGGATTGGCCCACTCTAACACTGGTCTGCTCAAGGCAGGCAGCCCGAAGGATTTCGTTGCAATGCTGTTCTCTCAGCGATTCCGGTCAGCCTTCGATAGGGACTGTGTTGACGACCTTTTCAACTCAACATTCGATGGCGATCAGAATCTCGCCGATGTCTTCTGCAATCTTTCCCGATCGACTATACAGGTCGGGCTTGGTTTATTGCCGCGGGACCAAATCAAAGGGACCTCTGTAGATGCCAACATCCATCGACAAGTGCCAGCCTATCATCTGCGAGTATTGCAAACAGTCATGCTTTGCGTGCATCAGTGCTGGCCGACCATTCTCACTGGATCGCCCGGTGCAGGCAAGACCACAATCCTGGAAAGCCTAGCTGCTGCGGTTGGTGCAGATGTTTTCACGCTTTCCATGAGTGCCGAGACCGACTCGCTTGACCTCATCGGAGGCTACGAGCAATATGATCCACATCGACAAATCGCTGCAGCGCTCAATGAACTGCGTTCGAAGCTCACCTGGCGCGTCAAAGTCACCCTAGCTAATGGCTCAGTGACTGAAGCAATTGCTCTGCGCGACGCACTGGAGAACATTGAAGCAGATCCAAAAAGTGCTTCAAAGCATGCGGAATTGATAAAGATTCTTCCGAATGATGCAAGGGCAGACACTGTTCCTTTACTAAACGTCCTGGCCAGCGCCGAGGAGCCCATAGACAAAGCACGGTTTGAGTGGATCGATGGTCCGCTCATCGAAGCGATGCAACAAGGAAAGTGGATGATTCTCGACAACGCTAACCTCTGCAATGCTTCTGTGCTCGACCGATTGAATGGGTTGATGGAGCCAGACGGTGTGCTTATCGTCAATGAGCACAGTGCCCCTGACGGAAGTGCTCGCGTGGTTCGTCCTCATCCTGCTTTTCGAATTTTCCTGACCGTGGACCCTCGACTAGGAGAATTGTCGCGAGCGATGCGCAATCGCGCGGTCGAGATCTACCTTCCCAAAACGGAAGATCCTGCAGCTGCTTCAACAGCTAGCTTGCATTCTGAATCTGCGATGACTCGATTTCGAGCGTTTGGCGACTCTGGTTCTGCCGTTGTCGATGAACAAGCCTTTCTGATCAGGCAAGATCACCTTAGTCTCGATGATCAGGTGCTTGCGTCACGATTCTATACCCAGCTTCAGCATGGTCTTTATGCCGCGAGTGCTGGTAACGCTGGACAGGTCCCTACTAATTGTTCTGAGCTTGGGTCGGCCACGTCTTTGACAGCTGGGACAACTTCACAATACGCAGAAAGCGCAAATGCACTAGGGGCACCTGCTGACTTTGCTTATGCACAGGTCAGTAGTTCATCTCTTCCAGTAAGTATCACTGCTGACGGTAAGTCTTCATTGCAGACATCCCACCCTCTCAACAATCAGCCTCTTGTGCAGCTTTCCGAGCAATCTTTCAACAAGGCTTTGTCTCTTGCAGCCAGATATGATCTCGACGTCTTTTCCTCGTTCGTAGCTAGCACAGTCCGCGCTCTCGGCGACGACCACAAGCTTACAGAGCGATTAACAAGATTCTGGAAAAATGCTCGTCAACAACTCAAAGCTCGAGGCAAGACGAGTCTCATTGAGGTTGCTCAACAGATCACCAGAGTCATTCGACAAGCTATTGAGAGCTCGGAGCCCGCGTCCACGAAAACGGCTCGTACCAAGAGGGCTCTCGAAGCTCTTCTCGCTTACGGCTGGGTCTTTGCACGCCTTCTTGCGTCCGAGGCTCTCGACTTACCTTTCTTGACAGCGTCCGCATTCGTTGGTCGCTCAATATGCGCCAAGTATCAGCAGGACCTGGCTCACGCCGGTCTGATCGCCGGTGTTCAATCAGCACTCGCCAATCTAGGTGTCGCCACAGAGCCAGAAAGTCACCATGCTTTCGTTGCTCTGTGGAAAGCATTGCTGCCAGGCGCGACAACATCATTCGAGGGTTTGCAGGCACTTCTCAATTTCGAAGTTTCAGTCGAGCAGTTCGACCAACTGACCTCCGACTTCCGCTTACCTCTCAAGCACATTATCGACCTGCGCCTCGCGTTCCAACGATCACTAAACGTGAGTGCATCCTCTATAGCGGATCTAGATGCACTTGCGGAAAATGTGAGGCAAGCCATGCCCAAGCCAGCCCAGTCTATCGAGGGCGTCGACAATGTTGTGCAGCAGAGTCCACACTTCGCCGGGAGCTTCGAGCTACTGTTCCAGCATTTTGCAATATTGCTATCAGCGGAGCCATCAGTACTGCAGCATGAGCATTCCGTTGCGATAGAGGTGCTTGCTGGCAGAAAGACTAGAGATGGGCTGATGTGCTCCAGAGGCTCACCTGTAGCGTCTTTCATGGAAACGATGCGGCTTCTAGGATTGAACGTCCGCCATCTGCAGGATTATGATGTGTCCAATGGGCCTGGTGTCTCGTCTGTGTGCGACGTTGTCTCACGCGAGATCCTGGCAGCCAGGGATGTCAGCTTGAAGAGTCTGGATTTGCTTGAAGCCGAATCCCAGATTCTGGGCCAGACGATCGCATCCAAGGCCCATCTAGTACACCGGGACACCTCACAGGAACTTGCCATTCTTCTTCGTCGCCTACTGGAAGAGCTGGTACAAGCAGTCGCCAATGCTGCCGACAGTGGCCATCTAAAGCGCCATGCAGATTACCTGCTTCAACGTCTGCGGGACCCAGAGGCAGTATCGAAGGTCAATGGTACAACCGGAATATCGTTTACCGCAAATCAGCATGCATCATCAATTTGCCACGACTTGGCCAAGGCAAGCGACTTTATCCTCTCAAGCTCGGACAGCGAGGGAGCTGCTGCGGCGTGGCTGCACTTTGCTACAGCCTGCTTGAAGATCTACGTACCAGAGTATCCTTTTGACCCTGTGCAAGAGGCAGATATTCACGCGAATGTTCATGGACGTACTAAAGGCTATCTCCAATCACGATTGAACGCTCTGCAGAACCATCGCCAGAATTGGTACGGCGATGCACATTCGCTTCGCGCTCGCTTACTCGTGAAAGAAATCAACGAGTTGGGCGACGTGCCACAAATGGTGCAAGTCTGTCGGCCTGCGCATAGTCAACTCACACAGCTCCAAGGAGAATTGCAAGCTTTGAGACGTGTACTGGCACCACTGCTCAATCAAGTTGGTCCGTTGAGTACTCAGATGCTCGATAAGAATGGCTGGAATAACCTGCGCGTCGTCCGCTCCAGGCTTGAGGGCCAATACCGTGCCTACGCGGACCTGGTGTCTCCAGTCGTAGGGTTCATTGATTGTCTCTTCGTGGCGCGGCAATTGTTGTCCGTCAATGCAGATGCTTCAGTAAATTCAAGTGTAGCTCGCTTGACTCCATTTCTGGGCGCCGAAATGCAAGATTGGTTGTCTGACTCTGCTTTCCTAGAAGCACAACAAGCCTGCTGCTCGAAAGATGAACATCTCGCATGGCTCCTTGTCACGGGCATCCGCAACGCCATGCTATCCTCAGAGCAGCCATCTACATCAATTCGAAAGGCGGCAGAAACCACCTTTGACCTCTTTTACGAAGCATGGAAAACAGAACTGAGCCGCGATCAGAAAGCTGCAGCCGCAAAGTCAAGCTTGTATCAATACCGGGGAGTGGACGATGATTCTGAAGAGGCAACAGCAGAGCAATTGGATGAGCTCTTCCCAAGCTACGAAACGAATGGCAATACTGCGGCAGCCATCGGTATCCAGGACCTGGCACCCAGGATGTCCGAGCTCTATCACAATCTGTATTGTGGCGCAGTGCCTGACTCCGACAATGTGATAGACCTGCTAAGTGAAGTCGCCCGCCTACCATCATCGTCTTATCTCGCGAAGACACCAAGCATTACCAACATGCTACACAAGCTTTCTTCGGAACTCTCTTCGCACGCGCCACGCAGCGGCAATATTTATTCAGAGCCTGATATTGGCCAGTCTCGTGCCCTAGTGACACTGCTCAAGCAAGTGCAATTCCGATTCGAATCCATTCACAGCGCTTGGCCCGAGCATGCTGTGCCGATCGATGTCCTTCGGATATGCGAGCAGATCTACACGATATCGTATGCTGAGCCGCTAGCACGCTTCTTTCAACCAGTCGAAAAGCTACATGCAGCAGTAAATGAGTGGCAGAAAGTGGCCAGCTCAGAGTACTCTGCATTTGAATTGCTCGAGGGAATCACCAATCTTTTGATCAGCTGGCGACAGCTTGAGCTGTCCACATGGGCCGGTTTGTTCGAGACCGAAGACAGGAACGCAAAGAAGAGCGCAGCTTCGTGGTGGTATATTGCCTACGAGACAATCATTCGCGCAGCGGCAAGTGAAGCTGGTTCAGGGATATCCCTCACGGCCTTCGCGCGTCAATTGATCGAAACACTCGCGGGCTTCATCAATAGTTGCGGCTTGGGAGAGTTCAGCTTGCGCCTGTCGATGCTACACGACTTTGAGGCTGACATGAAGCACCGAAGTTTCGAATGCTCCGACCTGAAACCGGTACACCAGGCCTTGATCAGTCTGATCTCCTTTTACTCTCACTTTGAAAGCAGTATCTCGGAGTCGCTCGCCAAGAAACGCGCAGCCTTGGAAAAGCAAGTTAAAGAGGTCATTCAGCTTGCCAGCTGGAAGGACCGCAACATTCTCAGCCTAAGTCAGAGCGCCAAAGCCTCGCACAAGAAACTGTTCCGACTCGTGCGCAAGTATCGCAATATTCTTAGCGAGCCTGTCACACCAATTTTGCTCGGAGACTTTCCCCAGTCCCCAGTAACAATTTTCAAAAGCAGTATGGATGTTGTACCGACCGCCGTGTCAGCACAAGATCTACAGATATTGGCACGACATGAGGCCTGGCGAGACCGGCTCCAACCATTGTCAACCATTCTCCGGCAGCTTGATACCAAGCGTCAGTCTCACAAAAGCTTGTCAAAGGCGTCTGCGAGGATTGAAAAGTTTCTGGTGGAGCTTGATGAGGAGAGCAGCGAACTTCGCAAGGCTACGCCAAATACTGCCACTGAGGAAAATAAGACTTTGGTGCAGCATCTCAAGACACGGAAGCGCAGACTGCTTGCGGATGTGCTCCGCGATGTGCGCCTTATGGGTTTTCAGGCCAATCTAAGTGAGGATGTACTGTCTCAGCAAGCATCGCTCCCTGCAGTGCTGTCTAGGTCATTGCCAATTAATCCATCTGGCCAGAATGTCGATGGCGACAAGGCCGATCATGAGTTCCACCGACTGGCACATATCATGGTCGCAGTACGCGAAAGTTCTGTCAAACACAACGAAGATCTGACACCAGCTGAAATCGCACGCTCGAGGACACTTCTTGAAAGCATGCTTCAGACTGCAATGGAACAACGTGCCATTGTATCGAAAGAAGTTGCAAATTTTGCACTCCTCAATACCGCACTGCAGCAGCTCTCAGAATTCTCTTCCCGCGAAGGATTGACTGCCAGTGCCGCCTTCCATCCAGGTCAGGACTTAAGGTCAAAGAACACCATTCTCCTTCACATGGTTCAGACATGCGTTGTCTGTGTGCGGCGTCAGGGCGAGCTGGCCAAATCCAACTTCTCAGAAGTGACAGCTAGCCTGAGCGAAGCTGCTCAGGCGCTCGTGAGCATTGACTCGGACTTGCAAATGATAGAATTACCTCGAAATATCGAAGATCAGGCCATCAGATTTGCCAGAACAAGGTTCGGCGAAGTCATGGCAGCTCTGGCAGAAGCCATTGTTGATCACTCGAAGCAACATCCTGAGCTTGAGCCTGTGCTTGAACAACTCGCAAAGTGGCTGAGTACCGATGGTGTCACAGGAGACGCATTGCCCGAACGATCTACAAGCCTCGACCAGTGGTCAGAGATGCTCTTCAGCGCTGTCATTCATGTTCAGCAGATCGTCTCGGCGGAGCCTGACCCTGTTTCTTCGTCAAAGAAAGCCTGGCTTGTGGAGATCCAAGCCCAGATACACGATGCAGTGCGTGGTCTGGGCACACAGGAAGTGTCGAGCAAAATATCACGATTGCTGAGTGCTTCCGCACGCCTGCAAAACAGGTCATCCCCAGATCTCACGAAGGCCGTCGAGCTCAGTCGCGCCATCTTACCTGTTCTGCAGGCCTATGCTTACAATGTTCAATTGCTGCTACGACAGGCGTGCGCTCTGCATACAGTCACGTGCAAGATGGCATATCGGCTCTCTCTCTCGTTCATACAGCTCGCGCGACAAGGTTTCTGTCAGCCACCAGAAAAAGCCGAAGACAATGAACAGCAATCTGGGCAAGTGGAGAGTGGCACTGGACTTGGTGATGGAGATGGCGGCGAAGACATTAGCAAAGACATCGGAGCAGACGAAGATCTTTCAGAACTCGCGCAGGACGCTAATTCGAAAGACAAAATTGGGGAGACCGAAGCTGAGAAGGATGCAGTCGACATGGCTGACGAAGATCTTCAAGGAGACTTCGATGACGATGCTGGATCTGAAGGCGGGGAGGAAGGTCAAGATAAGGAAGATGTAGAGGACGGAGACCTTGATGAAGAGACCGGGCATGTAGATGCCGACGACGACGCTGTGGACGAGAAGATGTGGGACGATGGCAAGAAAGCCGAAGAGGCGGAGAAAGAGGCGGAGAAAGGCAAAGGAAGCAAGAACGACGATATGGCAGCAGCAGACAATGCGGAAGCCGGTGCAGAAGATGAGCAGCAGGAGATGGAAGACGACGATGAGAATGAGGCCGCTGATGAGAACGAGGCGGGAGTCGATCACCAACAGCGGGAACAGGCGGACCCTCACATGCAGGACGAACAAAATCTCGATCTACCGGAAGATATGGAGATGGATGGGGACCAGAAGGACATCAGCGACATTGATGATATCGAAGACGATGATATGGAAGCCAGCCACGACGCTAAAGATACAGATGAGGAGGAAGGAGGTCGTGATGAGACGAAAGACATGGATATCGAGATGGGTGACGAGGCAGCGGACGAGGACCAAGAGAACAATGGGGAGGCCATTGACGATGAAGACCAAGAGCAGACTGCTGATGACGAGGGAGCCGAGAAGCAAGAAGATACAGCCATGCTTGACGACAAACCTGATGTCCCGCTCGAGCACACAGATGCATTAGTGTCTGCTGACAGCGGTCAAGGTCATGAAGAAGACACTGCGAAGCACGAAGGCGTCGCACCATCTGCTGAAAAGCAGGAGAATGATCAAGACGCCGAGCAGCCAAGTGACCAGAGTGGCTCGGCAGAAGGCTCGAACAGAACTCAGGCCAACGAGACTTCTGGTCAAGCCGAGCGGAGTGGTGATGACCAGCAATCACTTCCATTCAAGCAGCTTGGCGACATCCTGAAGCAGCATTACAATCAACATCGTCCCATCGAGGATGCTCAAGAGCCCGACCGCGCAGATCAACCTGCCAATAACGAGGTCGACATGAATGATCCACGATTTGAGCATCTGCCAGAAGACGCCGATACCGAAATGCAAGCTATTGGTGCTGCGAATGTGGAAGATTCGAAAGCACTGAATGAAGATAATGCAATCGATGTCAACGAGACACTACCGGACACACTACCTTTGCCGAGACATGAGGAGCAGACGGAACCTGAACCAGACGCAGATGGAGATGGCGAAAATTCTGGCGCAATTGGCGAAAATGTGGAAGCTGGCCCCAAGCGCAACGAGACCGTCATTGGCAAAATCACCGATGTGGATATCGATATGGCTAGGGTCGCGGAGGAAGACAGTCCTGACAATGTCGAAGAAGTCGATGAGCAACTCAACAACACTCATCTATCTCCCGACACTCAATCTTTGATGTCAGTAGAAGATGCACGACGAGCCTGGACGGAACATGAGAATAGAACTCGCAACATGGCTATCGTTCTTACGGAGCATCTGCGACTCATCCTTCAGCCGACGCAAGCCACGAAAATGCGCGGTGACTTCCGCACTGGCAAGCGCTTGAATATCAAGAAGATCATTCCATACATCGCTTCGTCGTATAAGCGCGACAAGATCTGGATGCGACGTTCGATACCAAGCAAGCGCTCCTATCAAATCATGCTGGCGATCGACGACTCGCAGTCAATGAACGAAGACGAGCGCAAAGGACTAGCATTCGACACTCTTGCTCTCGCTGCGAAGAGCATGTCAATGCTGGAAGTGGGCGAGATCAGCGTCGTTGGCTTTGGCCAAAATGTCAACGTAGCTCACGACTTCAGCATGCCTTTCACGACCGATGCTGGAGCTGAGGTATGTCGGCAACTCACCTTCTCGCAGACCAAAACCGATGTCAGAAGGCTTCTGGAGCAGTCTATCGAGCTGTTCCGTACAGCCAGAGCTAGAGCCACCGGATCTGCGAGCGATCTTTGGCAACTTCAACTCATCATCTCTGACGGGCTGTGCGAGGACCATGCTAGTATTCGACAGCTTGTGAGACAAGCTCATGATGAGCGAATCATGGTTGTGTTCATTGTTGTCGATGCCGCAGTGCCTTCATCTGGTGCTGCCAAGACACAAGAGAAGCAGAGCATCTTGGACTTGAACGAGGCCAAATTTTCCATTGATCCTAATGGCGAGCCCGACGTGCAGATGGTGAGGTATCTGGACACATTCCCGTTCAGGTACTACCTCATTGTGAGAGACGTTCACGAACTGCCAAGCGTACTTGCTGGAGCTTTGAGGCAGTGGTTCTCGGAAGTGGTGGAGTCAGGTGGTTAGACTGGTGTGTACGTTTTACTGATCAATACTGTTGTTCGACACTTGTAAGAGCTCATTCTCCTCTCAGCGAGCTTTCATGCATGTTATTGGCCCATGAACGACATTACCGTTGCCGACGCCGGCTTCGCACCGTGAACCGTGGCAGCAATGCACCTTGCTTGATGAGACGACGTTGCTGCCAGCCTATAGCCACGCCCATAATCTCGCAGACCGATGTCGTGAAGTGCTACACCCATGCGGAGCGACTACAGAACATGGCAGACTCCTATCAGGATTCATGGCGAGAAGACTGCAATTTCGTGATTTGATCGCCTCCGCAATGTCTACGGCTCTATATAGCTGTCGATCCGGTGGAAGGCACCATGATCCGGCTACCTTGTACTCCGGCACCCCGAACACAGATACGGTTCACAAAAGCGAACGAGAGCTAGTCACAAGACTAATGTACTTGGTTGCATATTCGACACGAAGGTAGGTACGAGAAGTCGCTTTGAAGAGGTGCAATTTAGGGCTTTGGCAGCTCAGTCACCCTGGTCCGACTTGGCCAGTAGAATACATATAAATGTAGTCGTTGAAGTTTCTACCTACTTCGAGCTTCCTCTCATATCGTGCGTCGCAGTCATGATGCCATATTCCGGAACTCTTGTCCTAGCATGCGTGGCCGCTGCTTTCTTGGCCCAAGTGAGTCTGAGCCTTGCACTCACGAGAGTTTACAGTAACTGACTGCAGAGCCCGGGCAATTCATTCAATCGCATTCCGGATCCGTGGATCGTCAAATTCAGCAACATCCGCGTCAAGCTCGCAGTGATCTCAGGCCGATGTATCAAATACATTGACGCACTCCACAAAATGTATGGCCCATTCGTTCGCATCTCGCCAGATGAGATTGCAGTCAACGATCTCAAGGCAATCAAACGAATCCATGGCATTGGCTCGGGGTTCGAGAAGTCTCCATGGTACGACACCACGGTTGCAATGGCTCGCCCAACGCCCTTCACCATGACCGATGGGAAATCGCATGCTGCAAGGAGGAAGCTGTTTGGCCCGCGGACTCAGCAAGTCTAATATCAGACAGAATTGGGAAGGTGGTGCTTGCTTTTCCTCTGCCGTTGTCTCCTACCTCTCACTACCTCACGTACGTCTCCCTCCTCTCAAAGCTTCCGGGTTGTCTATGCAAAGACTGAGTAGTCAGCCCGTGCGATGAAGTGGGATCCGTGCGGTAGTTCTTAACAGTTCGGATATTGCCAATATCGAATCATTGAATCCCCAACGCTCAGCAACAACTCGTCGTAGCAGGTCACCAGCGCTATGTGCTCGCTTAAAAGTTCATGATATGCTGTGAGCCTTGTGCGCACTTAGGGCGAAATATACCATCACCTTCGACGCCATTGTAGTGTCCTCTCGCATGTCTGTATCCACTGAATTTATTCTTGTGGCCATGTCATGTCCATTGACATTGCAGCACCAAAGCTACCACACATCGCTGTCGAAATCTCCAAAGCCTTGTCATGATCTCCATCTTAACCGTAGTTAGCAACTGAGCTAAGTATTCGAATCTTCCGCGCTGCAGCTCTTCATCGCACATGAGAAGGAGCATCACGAGGCTTCAATGCCCATCGTCTGTAGCAGAGAACTATCCCGAGCCTTTGCCATCTTGCATCGAGCATGAACACCTCCGCTCTATCTGGAATAGCCAGCAGCTCATTACCAGCGGACCTGCGTTACACCGGAGCTCAGGCTTCGTTCGTGGACGTA
The DNA here is from genome assembly GCA_001578235.1 of Pseudocercospora eumusae. NCBI lineage: Eukaryota > Fungi > Ascomycota > Dothideomycetes > Mycosphaerellales > Mycosphaerellaceae > Pseudocercospora > Pseudocercospora eumusae. Next base: position 14,408 of record LFZN01000249.1, on the reverse strand, counting down.
TTGCAATGCGGCAACGGCGGAGGAAGAGCAGGCCGGAATTGTTCGATGCACCATTGATGACAGCGACTGATCCGGCATCTGTCGAAAAGAAGGCGCGCGATGAGGTTGCGTTCAAGGAAGGTTTGGCCCCAGCAGTGCCATCTCCGAGATCCTCCACTTTCCGGTTCCTTGTCCATGACTTCAGCAATACAGTTCACGAGTACTCCGGAGTACCAGTCCTTCAAATGCGCGTGAGTGCTGAGAGCCAAGAGAGCGTAATAGAGGGTAGCAGGAGCTACCTTTTTCTACAAGAAAGAGCTTGGAATAATGGGCACTGCAAGGACTTACGCGCAATCTTCCGGAGAGGCGACGAGCAATTTCGGTCTTGATACCATGTGAGAGCCTCGTCGTCATTGACGGACGATCTGGTGGTCTCTGGAAGACGAGAGCATCGTGAGACTGCGACAGCTAGAGGATATTTGCTTGACCTGGGGAGCAGCGTTCTGTCCAGTCTACCAGACGATTCCCATCGACATGGCCCAGTGCACGAGAGAGACCTTATGGCCTTTCACGCGGATGCAGACATCCCATGTGCAACATCCATATTGCTGTGCCGAGCAGTTTCCGAGGCAACGCCCAGGTGAATGGAGGCTGATATGGCCAGAGACCATGGAGGTCTGCGGCCTCTAACAGACTATGAGTTCGGACCCGAGAAGGTCTCCCAAGGCATATTAGTGTGGTCCAGCGCAACGATGGCAGACGATTCCCCCTCTAACGCTCCAATCTCGCATCTTGACCACTATACCGCATTGATGAGCATACCCGAGGACTAAAACGTGGCTCTTCGATGAAGGAAGTCACTACACACGCGGACTTGCAAGTGGAGCGCCTGATGGGAGGTGGTACTTGTCCAGGGCGACGGCTTGTGATTTCCCGGTCCAGACATGTGCATGGAGTTAGCCGTCCGAATTGGCAAGCGACTGTCAATTAACTCCGGAGAACGCAAGACTTTGTCCAATGGAGGCTTTGCCAGCATAGTGCTCCCAGATGCATCGAGCAGAGACACGATAAATATTCCAAAAACCGATCCTCAGAGACGCATACAGTGATAGCTCAGCCCTACGCGCCCTGGCCCGTGTGATGCTGCAAGGAGCAAGGCCGTCGGCATGATCAGCCCACTGTCTTGGAGCTGGCCTCTCGTCCTTGCTGCGATGTGTGACAGGCCGCCCAAACTTGCTCTTACTGTCTAGTTACCAGGTCGGCTCAGCAATGGTTCGCCTACTGTGGTCCAGATAAGCGAATTCGAGTGCGCTGCTGCTACAATATCTCGGCGAAGTTGAACGCTGTCGGAGCTATCCGGTGGTGGAAGAGTTTGGCGATGAGTCTACGAGAGGAAAGACCTCAGTGTGCTGTCAATTAGACAGACTTCGAGAGGCGAGGTCGATGGCTTTGTTCGAGTCCTCGACGAGAGCTGGTGGGTCGAGCTCCCGACTTGTGAAGCGCCCGGACAAAGGCACTTGGGAGCGCCGCTCCGCGCGCCTAGTTGGGTAATGATACTAGAGAGATGAGTCTGTCGCCATGATCAGCACTTTCTCAAGGTGTCACTTGGCCGCAAAGAGAGTGTAATGGAAATCCCTGAATACCGCACTTGGCTTATCCCGGCATCAACTCTGCGCCATCTTTGAAGTCGAGAGTCGCCGACTGTGATGTTGAACGCTGAGCGCGCTACGGTTCCTCGAGTGCTGATGGTGGTCATAGTCGACCGCTAGTCACACTTCAGCTCAAGAGGACGCATTTCGAAAAGGGGAATTGGCATCATGGTCAGCGCAGCATCTCGGAGATAGCAGGCCGCAGTCAGGTGTGGAAGAACTGTCTCCCGCTGCCTTCACGCGCTAGCCCGTCACACGGTTTCTGCGCCATCTCTTGTTCTTTGTGTTGCTGGTTGCGATCTGGATAAGAGTCAAGAGATTGGTTGCGGTGCTATCTGCGTGGAGAATGGCCGCAGCGTCCCTCGCTCTTTCAAAGATTGCCCGACACTTCTCCTTCATCTGCCTGCTGCTGTACACGTGTGGTTTTGATCTCAGGCTCATGGCTTTCGAAGCGGGCTGTTGTGTTGTAAGGGCTGCAAAGTGGTCGGCACATCTTATCCGCAGCGATGGGTATGAGCTCTTAAAACTGCTGCTGGTGCTTCAGCTCGAGGATGCCCACTTGTCGTTCGCGAGCTGGTTGTGCTTGCGGCAGCGGCGATAGTGGTAATGGTGCGGAAGTGCTCTGCCTACTGCTTTTGAATGTGCATACATTCGCACGGCAGAAAGGCGCGGACGATCAACCGGGCGGGCGTGAAGATGTTGCCGTGGCGGCTGGAGTCTGATGGGCGCTTCTTCCAGCAGAACATGGTAGTTTTGGTGCTGCTGCTGCTACCGGTGGCGAGAGGCGCTGGCGTGGGTCTTCCGACGGTGACGATGTGGCGGCAGAGGTGGTGCTCTCTGGTCTTGACTGGCTGGGTCTTGACTGGCTGTCCGACTTTGAGAAAGTGCAATCTGTCGAGACAATGTGACAGCAGCACAAGACACACGAGCAGCATACCGCGACGGCAAGGCAAGGCACAGCAAGTACACACACAACAGGCCATGACGGCGACAACTGAAGACACTCTTCTCCAAGACACTGCGAGCAGCAGAGGCATGATGAAAAGATGAGTCGCGTCAGCTGGAGGCAGTGCAATACCAGCGACACGGTGCCGCGCAGACGTGAGCAAGCTCAGAGGTCTAGCAGCTGGTTCCAAAAATGGTGAATATTGAATCGTCGCCGTAGCGACATATCAGATATTACTCTGATAAGAACAGATCTGGTGCATGTCAGTCGATCTCGCCAGTAGTATCATTGTCGGGGCAACTCACACTACACTTGGATCTAAGCCAAAAAGGCAAAGCTGCGAAGGTATTAGCAAAGTTGTTGAAGTGTATGGGCGATTTGGTGGATACTTGCAGAGCTAAGAAGTCAGAAGGCTCGCAGCGAAAGTCGCGACTTTTATTCATCTCGAGGACGCACGAGCCACACGGGTTGCGGCCCGTCGCGTCCATTCTGAGATGTACTGTACTGTACTGAGAAAACACAGACTCAAGGACTCGCACGAGTGCCTCGAGGAGGGAATTTGCGGCCCTGAGGCAGCTTCGGAGCTTCGGCAGGTCCTCGGTGAACAGAGAAGAGTACATCTGCCCGCCGAAGTAGTTCGTCCTGAGAAACCCGAAGCCAAACCAGCTATGATGGGAATAGAGGCATCACAATCCGCTCCTCCCTGACTGCTTCTGCTCAAGGCTAGAGTCTTGGTCACAGCAGAGGCAGCAGGTCAAGAAGCCGATATTAGCTCTCGAGCAATATCAGAATAGCTCCCAGAGGCACGGGACATCAACCGTCAGCCGAAGTGGAGATCTTCATGGTGAAGCTATGTATGTGGTGTGCGATTCTGCCCCGCGACCCTTCTTCGTGCCGGAGTTCAACATGTTACTTGACTGACGGACGGAGGTCGCACTACTATAATCACGAGCAATTCCGCACCGCCTTCGCACTAAATCATTCCCTTCTCTGTGCCTCTAGAACTGCCACTGGAGCACGCATTGTGCTGATCTGGCGGTCGAGCTTCGCCTCGGCTTCGGTCTCTGGCGATGTACGAGAGAAAGTTTGGCTGGCAGACGAGCGGACGAGAATGGGATCTGGGAGTGAAGGATCACTTACACTCCGTCTCCTTGCACTCTTTGTCGGCGGCCATAGCAGAACAAAGATCAGGCAAAACTCCCTTTGCGCAGTCCTGAAGAAACAGAAGAAGCACGGCGGTAGATTCCTTCCCAAAATTGATCACTTCACTCAGTCCTGTTCAACCAGGACTAAGCAGCAGCGTGATGACCAGAGAGCGCACCGAACAGGCGCTCTTCCTGACAGACGCATTGACAATGCTTCAGAACAGATACGAATAGCCGTCAAGCCACCCTTAAGCGGAACTGACAGGATGAGATGGCGACTAAGGAGAGCTCTTCGTCACTCACTTCCCTCTGTCTGCGGCTTCCCTGCTTATCCAAAAGATTATGCAAATCATGCTCAAGATCTTGATCGCGCCTCGCACGTGCTTGTATCGAAAGACTTGTGGGAATCGTGAAAAGTCTCGTCACAAGCGCGAGGGCCCCAGCATGAAAAAGTGAAGCCATGTGCGCTAGGCTGCAGGACTGTTTGTTCTGCAAACATACCCTTCACCTCACTTGCGCGACGACAAACTATTCTTGCACGTCCGCCTTCACCCCCCTCACTCTCTTACACAACAGCAACCACACCACTACCTTCAACTCCAACGACACCACAACACAACCTCAATATGAGTCGCGTCAAGACGTCTCGATTCGACGACGTCGGAGGGGAGAGCTTTCCTGAATTCGCCGACGGCGATGTCAAGCTCACCATCACTGGCGCGCGCCAATACCAGCTTCACAGCGGTGTTCTCAAGAACGCCTCTCCAGTGATGCGCGACCTCCTTGCTAATGAAAACGCGGCTCCACTCTCGAGACGCGCCGTCAGCAATGGAATCGTCATCCGCCACAAGCTCGTTCTGGTCCACAATCCCGACAACGAGGATGACGAACAGGAGATTGACTACGTCCTCGAGCCGGTCCCCCTCGATGCTATGGGACGTCCGTCCGGCAATAATCCAGTTGGCGTAGGCATGGAGCTCGAGGAAGGGCGTCGCATCAACCCAATTTTCATGGCCTACGATGCTGTCTTGGGCGCCATGTACAACCAGCCGATCAACCTCGGCGACTCCCAACAAGACGGATTGTCTGACTTGCTTTCCAACGCCTTCCAGGTCACCGTGGTCTCAGAATATCTTGACTGCATCCGCATTGTCAGCAAGCCAATCGAGGCGACTCTCCTCGCTACTGGCCAGAACCTCAACCGAGCCATTGCCTCCAACCCCGTCCCATGGCTGACCTTCGCAGCCCGCGTCAGGTCTCGCGCTATCTTCAAGGAGGCTCTCATCCACGCTGCCGGCCAATTCAATCAGCCAAGCGTAATGGACAAGATCAATCGAGACGAGATCCCAGCTGATGTTCTGGAAGTGCTCGTACGCAAGGGCAGGTGGGTGCAGAAGACTGTTTCCGACTCGACTCGCTATCTTGCCTCCTACTACCCATCAATGCTTCTCCGCGAGGTGCGCCCGGGCGACAAGGATAACGTCAGTCGCGCCTCGTATGGCAACGACATCGTGATGTGGATCGCAGTCTGCATCTTCCGCCACTGGATCTGCGACCTCATGGCTTCTGATCGCACTCACCACGCTCCCGACATGGGATGGGCCTTTGTCAATGCGGTCTGTATGGGCGGCGACATCTATCTTTCGCGTCAAATGCTTCAGCACAACTTCCACGTGCGCTTCCCGATGACGAGCAAGGGCATGGCTTGTGTTGAGCATCGTCTCGCTGAGATCAAGGACGATGTCAAGCAGTGGGCAGTCGTAAGTCTCTCCTTCGTCTCATGATGGTATAATGCTAACTTCGCAACAGCCACTCAAGATCAACAATTCATCCCTCGACCTGAGCCAGATGCCAGTCAGCCACTTCCTGCACATCAATGTCAACAACGCCGACTTCCCATGGGTTGCAGCTGAGGAGAAGAGGGAGCAGGAAGAGAAGAAGCCCTCGAAGCGGCCCCGGAATGACGAGTCGGAGGAGTACGAGTATGAGGACAACACCAACGGCTTTGCCAACGGCACGCCGCCCGAAGAGGAGTCTGACGACGAAATGCTTGATTTGCAAGCCATGCGCCAAGCAAACAGTTCAGTATCCAATCCTGTTGGAGCTGGTGACGACGAGTACGATACTGAGACCAATACCGAGGACGAGGAGCGCGAAATGGTGCAAAGCGCTCTCAGCGGCATGAAGGAGACGAAGCTCAAGGAGCGCCGCCCAGGGGACGAGTAGAGCCTTTCAGAGAGCTAGGCGAGCTGAAGCATTGGCCCAGGAGTGTATCCTGTGTTAATTGCACTGGGTAAACGAGAATAGCTTAGATAGACATAGCATGATTCGCTTGTAGAGACAGCGAGCGATTGTGCTATTGAGCCACATGCTGGTTTTTGGCCTACGCCATGTTGAGTCTACAATTTGAAGCTGCCTTCTAAGCCTCCTGGCAATGCTTTCTGAAGATATCCTTCCTAGCCTATGAATAGGATAGCGTGACTGCTGCATCATCATCATAATCGTCTTTTGCGGCCAATTTCGTGAGTTCCGCAAGATGTTCGTTCACCGCTGAGAAGTCGTAGTATGCCTGTCCGCCCCAGATGTCATCACCCAGGAATGTGCGTAACCTGACCTTGGTGCGCATTCCGAAGTTGTTGCTGCCTCCTTTCAAGGCACAGGTTTTCGAGACGCTGAAACTGCCTCGATGGCACCAAAAGCAGCGACCAGCTCGTGAGAATCTCCGCCATCACAGACGAAGCCGTGCCTTATCGAGACCTGTTGTCTGGCCGAATTGGACATTCTTTCGACAACACCCTGCCGAATATCTCATTTGGTGTCCACACCAGCCATCTGCTCTCTTTCCGACTGTTTTGATGCTCTTTCATTGCACTTCGAAAGTAGGTCGCCATTAAGATTTCCCGCCTTTCGCCGTCACTGCAGCCACGCGAGGGCTCAGGTTTGGTCTCGCTCGGTCATGCTCCCGTACCAGCCTACCAGTTGAGGCCTTGCGAAAAGAGAATTAGACGCACGACATGCTTACGCAGATTGTTTGCACGCGTTCTACAAACCGGTGAGCAACATTGTCAACAAGACGATGAAGCAGGAACGCGACGACCATCTTGGGTGGAGGAGTATGCAAGACCAGGATGACGATCACGTGGACGCAACTCAATATTCTATCTCACTCTTGGCCGAAAACCTTCGTGTTCGAACAACACTATTTTACTCCTTCCATTTTGCCGTCTTCCCGTCTTCCGGAATATCAGCACACTCAGGTGTGCTGATGAAGGATGAATGATTTCATGACACCATATGCCTGCACAACTCGTCGCCGGCGCTGAAATTTCGGCGACTCACCTTGACGCCTGTAGGATTTCGGCATCCAGACATGCAAAATAATCGGGGGCCCCATCTTCTCCGCAGCTCCTCCGCGAGCGGCGCCACGAAAGATGTAACCTTCTTACCGCAGGACCAGTGACATTCAACGATTGAGCGCTCGGTCCTGCAGTTACCGCTAACACAGATGTTTGCACGCGCGAGCCGCGTGCTGGCCAGGACGAATGTACCGTCCTGCTCCTTGTTGGTGGAGATCAGCCGGTTTACCTGTTGGAGCAGCCCGTTCAGCTGTCCAGAGTGCTAGCTGTTAGCGCCCTTGTAATAGATGGGATTATTTGACTTAAGGAAGTCTTGTCTTTTCCTTCTTTTCCTTCGGCTTTGATTGTGTTCCCTTGAGAATTCCTGGAGCTGGTGATCAGCGTCGACAAGATGGGCAAGAAGTTTTACGGACTCGTGGGCACGAAGCTCAATATCGCCATTGCCGTGGTCGCCGGTGTCGACTTTGCGCTTTTCGGCTATGACCAGGTAAAGAGAAAAGCAGACAAGCAATGCTTCGAAAAGCCAAGGCTGACAAGTCTCTGCAGGGTGTTATGGGAGGCTTGCTTACACTCGGTTCATTCTTGAAAACTTTCCCCCAAATCAATGTTCAGCATCCACCAGCAGGCCAAACGGCTAGTCACGTCTCCAACATCCAGGGTATCACAGTCGGTGGTTACACTCTTGGATGCTTCTTCGGCGCAGTGGCAACTATCTGGCTTGGCAATATGCTCGGACGAAAACGAACCATTATGGTAGGATCTGCTATCATGGTAATCGGAGCGGCCATCCAAAGCTCTTCATTCAGTCTCGGTCAACTCATCGCGTCTCGTCTCATCACAGGGTTTGGCAATGGCATGAACACATCCACTGTACCGACATGGCAATCAGAAACATCCAAATCTCATCGACGAGGCCAAATGGTCATGATTGAAGGATCTCTGATTGTGTTCGGTGTTATGATGTCTTACTGGATCGATCTGGGGTTCTCCTTTTTGGAACCATCAACCATTTCGTGGCGATTCCCTATCGCATTCCAAATCGTACTCGCGCTGTTCATCCTTGCACTGATCCCAGGACTTCCCGAGTCGCCACGATGGCTCATCTTGAAGGGCAAGGAGGCTGAGGCCCTTGATGTCCTATGCGCGTTGAGCGACCTGCCTGAAGACGACCCAAAGATTCAGAGCGAGTTCAAGGCCGTCAAGGACACTGTCTTTGAGATGGCTCAGGGTCGCTTCGCGGACTGCTTCAAATTCAACCGCAATCGCAACTTCCACCGAACATGCCTGGGATACGTGAATCGTAAGTTGCTCTTGTAAGCCATGAGAGATGCGACTAACACTTTGTCAGAAATGTTTCAGCAGATTTCTGGTATTAACATCATCACCTACTACGCCGCAACAATCTTTGAGAACAGCATTGGACTTTCACCATTCCTGTCTCGGCTCTTGGCGGCACTCAACGGTACTGAGTACTTCATGGCATCCTGGATTGCGATCTTCACCATCGAAAAGATTGGCAGAAGAAAGTTGATGTTGTTCGGCGCAGCTGGGCAGGCAGCCTCGATGGCAATCCTCGCTGGAACCACCTCTGTGCCCACCGACAACCCCAACAGTCAAAAGTACGGTATTGCAGCTGCCGTCTTCCTATTCGTCTTCAACTCCTTCTTCGCCGTCGGATGGCTTGGCATGACGTGGTTGTATCCAGCCGAGATCACGCCTCTGTCAATCCGTGCGCCAGCCAACGCCATTTCCACCACAGCGAACTGGATTTTCAACTTTATGGTCGTGATGGTTACGCCTGTTGCTTTCGCGAACATCAAGTACAATACCTACACAGGTAAGGTCATGGGAGGGGATGAATGTGCTGTGCGGAATGCTGACATGCCTCGCAGTCTTTGCTGTTATCAACGCCTTCATGGTTCCATGCGTCTATTTCTTCTTCCCAGAAACCGCGTACAGATCGCTCGAGGAGATGGACGAGATCTTCCACAAGATTCACGGCTTCAAGGGCGTGTTCGATGTTGTGCGCGTGGCTAAGAAGCAGCCACACAGATTTGGCAAGAATGGAGAGCTTCTTATCGAGTATGGTGAGACTGAAGAGGCACAAGAGATTGAGAGGAGGAGAAGCTCAGTCATCTCTGGCGGTCATGCGGAGAAGGCTACTAGAAGTCATATGAACGGCACTGAGAAGGTGGAGGATCTGGAGAGCAAGTAGAAGCTCGAAGTAGGTATGGAGCAGGCAGTCGAAAGATCATTAGGAATGTCACGTGTTGACGACTCAACTCACCTAACTACTTTGAATTCGCGGCACCGTGGGACCAATTCCGCCGTCAAGTGCAGAGATATCAAATTCTGCTGGCGCTCATGATGTGCATGCGGTCTCTCGCTACTCGGGCAGGTACATGTGGTCAGTATAGGACAAGTCATGGTAATGAGGCGATATATTCTGGTCCACTCGACATATGCTGACCACGAGGAATTGTCGCAACACCTTGGTCAAGGCGGGCACATGTGGTATATCGTGCTTAGTCCTATGGTCTTGCGCATTCTTGCACGTTGCGCTGCGGTGCTTCGTAAACGGTGCCTAGTGTCGGTCTTGGCGGTAGACTTGGGAATACTGTGCTCCAAGTTCGTCTCAATCACGATGGCCGCACAGTGTGTTGACGAGAGCAGCAAACTTGACGGTGACGCTGAGCGTGTTGGAGGCGGTTGAGCAAGGAAGGCATGTGTAAGGCTGACAGCCTGGCCCACGCTGAAGATTATTCTAGATTAGACTGATAAAAAGGAGAGCTTTGTGTCTGTGTTCGAAGGCGAAATTCCGCCCGTGCTTTGTTGCCTACCAGGGCATCCCCATCCCGCGGGGTTTATCAGATGGAAGCTGAACTTATCAGATGCATCTTTGGTGAGTGCCGCCCACCGACGCCGAACTTACCTCAGAAGCTTAGACTCGCTAGCGCGAATTTGGTGTGTTAATCGGCATTGCTTAATAATTAACGGCATTTAATAAACTATTAGAAACTCTTAGAAAGTCTTAGCAACTCTTAGCCAATAAGAGCTCACGATTTTTACGGGGTTGAAATTCGCGCTAGCGAGTCTAAGGGCAATTAGGGCCGATTTTACGGGATAGGAACTTTGCCTTATATACGGAGTAATAATAACATTTCGAACGCGTACTTTACTATCTAAACGATACTCGATCTCTATAATTTAAATATTATCGTGTAGCGTATATCCGGCGCTATTATTTGCGATAATAATAGCGATGAACGAGTCCGGATTACCGACGTTGTCGCTATCGGCGTAACACGAAGCGCTCTTATTAATAATATAGGATATCGACTTAGAGATAAGCTTAGATACGGACACATATAGTAGTAAGGTCGCTAAGGACGACTAGGAGGACGACGGCGATGCCCTACAATAACTAGCGTCGTATAACCGTGTCTCTAGTCTACTATCCGACGCCCCTACTATACCTCTAAGTATACCTATTAAACTTCGGCGATCTACGCTACGATAGAGGCGACGATATATACGTAGAACGTAAGAGATTATAGCGTAAGAGAAGCTTTAGAGTATAGTCGATGCCCTTAGTAGCGTCGGTTAGATAGTAGACAAGTTTATTAAAGTATAGATTAGTAGAAGAGTTAGGAAGCGGAGAGATAATAACTATAGCGCTATTATTCTAGATTTATAGTACTATTCTACCGCTAAGCTTCGACGAGCGGCGTTACGGAGGACGGTAGAGAAGTCGTTATTTAAAAGGGCTCTATATAGATAAAGATATATTAGCTATATAGACGACTACTCGGTACCGCTCCTCGAGATAATAACCGAGCTTTCTAGGCTTCTAGACCATTACCCCTTCGGCTCCTTTAAGAGTATATCTAGTACTAAGCTTAAAAAATTAGACTTTAGCGCTACGTACGAGACTATCCGTAATTAGGCTCCTAGATAGTACTAGCTACTTACCGACGTTCTTAAAGGCTAGCGCTCTAATTAGAAGAGTTAGTATAAGCTAAAGAGCGATGTAGCGATACGAAAAAAGGTGTTCTTTATAACGGTTACCGTTCTATACTCGCGGATGCTATAGCGATCCGATACTATATAGTTACTCTTCTTATTATACTTATAAGGCTCTAGTACGAAGCGACGATGTTTAGAGTTCCTACATAGCCTTAGGGTCTATTAGAGTTACTATACGACTAGCCGCTTACTTAATAAAGCGGCCGAGGTAAGTAAGGTACGTGACGTTAATAATATTAGCGGTTAAGGCTTATAGTAGTAGTACTATATAAGCAGCTCTTAGTAACTCTTAGTAACTCTTAGCAACTCTTAGCAACTCTTAGCAACTCTTAGCAACTCTTAGCAACTCTTAGCAACTCTTAGCAACTCTTAGCAACTCTTACTAACTCTTAGGAGCTCTTAGAAGCTCTTAGCAACCCTAGACTAATTAGATGGTCCGCTAATAGCACCTAGTCGCTACCGGTTTACGTGCTATACTACCCGTCTTATATAGATGTTACTATTCGTACGTCCGGAACCCGGGGACATGAACTTATTAGGAACTCTTAGTAACTCTTAGAAGTTCTTAGAAAGTATTAGCTAATTAGAGCGCTCGCTAACTACTAATAGGCTAAACTCGTCGACCTTAGGCACTACCTATAGAGTGTTAAAAATTACGACAATGTTAATTTCAAGGATCCAACGCGACACGAGGTCCTCGGCTATAAAGCAGAATAGAAAGCTATAACTACTACTTAGGTTGTTATATGTACTACCTTACTAGAGACTAGACTAAAACAATCTATGCATCGTCCTTTAGCTCTACTAGATAAACATACTATCTACGACTCCCCGGGTATTAATTCGGGCGATGAGATTAGGGTGTAGATAATACGGTCGATTATAGCGGACGCTATTAAGTCTATTTACGGGTAATCGATAGAAAGGTTGTTTATACTTGCCGAGTAGTTAAACCCTAGCATTCGCGACTAGATCTCGAAACCTCGTATCGATGTCCTAGCGGATTATTTACGTACACGATACTAGTAGGTAGGTAGTATTCTAGAAGACGAGGGTACTACGGAAGGTACCCTACGCGTCGGCTAGCGACTTTAGTAAGATTAGTTAAAGTTTAAGGTTAATCTAGACCCTCTATCTACCGTCCCCGACGATTTTATAGACCGCATAGAGCTTACGCACTTCGATTAGCTTAGTTCTTAGCTCTATAGAAGTGCGAAATAGTAGTAGAAGTACTCGAAGAGTTACTTTGAGCGTAGGGATTAGATGCTCGGGGTACTAGCATAGTTCTACATCTAGATAAATTTACTATATACTATTATCCGTACATACTAGGAGGCTAGTACAAATTAAGAGGAATGCAACTATACTATCTTAGCCGATTATAAGGCCTAGAATCGTACGCACTATAGTCGCGACAATGTTAAGTACTATTTAATAGAGCCTATAGTATACTATAGCTTTAATGCTAGGATACTACTACTCTTCTATACGGAGTTAAAGCGACGTAACATCGTAGTAGGTAGTACATTCTTATAGACTATATTCGGCGTATAGACCGAGTTTAATCGCCTCGATGCCGATAAGGGATATATAAGTGTCGATAGTAAGATCCGGAGCTACCTATCCGCCGCTACCTTTAATAACATTATCGAGGCTATACGCATCCGCGCCTTTACTCCCTCTACCTAGGTTAGAGTTAATTAGTATAGTGTATAATATAACGATGTCGAGTACCGGACTATGTGTCGCTTCCTTCGAGAAACGGAACTATTCTTAATAATTAGATATACTATCCGGCATAGTAATATTAGGTAGCTTCGACGCCTCGTAGATCCATTAATCCTAGTGTTCTTCGGTATATCGTAGTATAACTACGGGCGAGAGATGCTATACTATCGATAGCTTTTAATAGACGATGTCTATAATCCTATTCTTTAACGGTCGATACTAGCATCTAGCCTAGTTAATTAGTAGGGTAAGTTAGATACATTTAAGCCTATCGACCTAAGCCTAGAACATCTTAACCTTAGGTATAAAACGGAGTTAACCTATTTTAAGAATAGTACTCGTAACGTAGATATTATCTTCGATCGCATCTATCGGACTAACGTCTATATCCGGCGAGTACGCGCCTATCTTAAGAAGGAGTTTAGTACCTATATACCGGAGGGTTACATAGTCCGTAACGCTAAACTAGACATCTTCTCGCGCGCCCGTACTCTATTTAACAGTAATCTAGGCGATATTCGCGAGGAATAGGACATCGAGGGTAAAAGGTTCTATAATTTATTCGACATTCTAACGGCTAGTATAAGCGTGCTTTCTAATAAGATTATAGAGTTTAATTAGCGTAACTCCTCGCATGCGGTACTCGATAAAAGGTTACTAAGTAATAATATGCCTATTAAGTAGGTTAATATTAATGTACTTAANTAGGCGATATTCGCGAGGAATAGGACATCGAGGGCAAAAGGTTCTATAATTCATTCGACATTCTAACGGCTAGTATAAGCGTACTTTCTAATAAGATTATAGAGTTTAATTAGCGTAACTCCTCGCATGCGGTACTCGATAAAAGGTTACTAAGTAATAATATGCCTATTAAGTAGGTTAATATTAATGTACTTAACCTTATAGACTATTAGAATCTAGATCTCGCGGATGTCGAAGAGCTAGATCTTACATAGGCATAGTATGTTAATGTAGTATACTAATAGGCTAGTAGGTAGACGGTAATAGGAGTAAGAGTATATAGTATGTTCGTAAGGCTAACCGGCCGAGATAGTAAGTTCTTTAGTAGTAGTAGTAGTAGCTACTATGTCTAAACGCTAAATAGAAATAGCGTAGCTAGCTAGTAATAGCAAACTAAAAAAATAAATAAAAGATATAGCCTATTTACGCCTAAGTACTAACGATTATACTAGTACTACTAGCGCCGGAGTCTTTACCTAGCTTTAGAGCTAGGACTTTAGGGTCCTTCTTCTTCTTCTCGTCCTCGCTATGCGAGGTAATACTACGCACGAAGTTAGTATATATTATAGATACGACATAACCCTTAGATAGAGCATATTAGACTTACTAGGCTATAACCTCTATACGATAGTAGGTACACGAAGTACCCGCGTTCTTCACCTACTACCGAATGTCTTAACGGTACCCGTAGTACGGTACGCTAGATACTCGGTAGTAGTCGTAAGCGACCGGACGGCGTATACCGAGCGAGGTCTCTATAATGCGTACGGCATAGTTAATTATAGTAGCGCGCGTCTACTACTATAAACCTATATACGATATTAGTACTATAGCT
>LFZN01000248.1:9702-57527 GCA_001578235.1 Pseudocercospora eumusae | reverse complement strand
AGGGATACCTCGAATAATACGTACTAGCCTAGGAGATAGAGGAGTAGATAGAGAGAAGGGGGGAGGAGAAGGAGGGGAGTAAAGAGGAGGGAGTATTAGGGTAGTAGGCAAGGTAGTTAGAGGGTAAACGCTATAATACTAGTATACCCTAGAGGAAGTTAAACCGAAGGATAAGGGAAGGAAAGATATAACGAAGGTAAGGAGGAGAGGTTTTTACTAGCGAGCCTAGTTTCCTTTTTATAGAATACATAGCGTTAGACCTATATAGGCCGATAGGCACTAAAACAGGCAAATGAAAGATCTATCTATCTATATTACTATTACTATCACTATTACTATTTTCAAGCTTAGATTCTAGGTCTACCTATTCTAGGAACTATTTCTCGATGTTATAGGCTTCACCGACACTATATATACCGCTAATAACAAAAAATGGCGACGACGACGACGGCGACGACGGCGAGGCCCCCGGGCGAGGGAAGCGAGTAGAAGGACATGTATAAGAGGGCGTAGGAGATAGCGATAGCGGCCGATAGGGAGGTCCCGGAAAGAGTACTAAAGATAATAATAGTAGAACTCTTAGGAGGGTTAAAAGTACTAAAGAACGATATAAGGATAATAGTCGATAAGGTAGTAGGAACGGCTACGGTAAAGGTATAGAAGGGGGCTCTCCTAGCCCTAAGAACTAACTAAGGCACGTAGGCCTAGGTAGCTAGCCTAAAGGAGAAGAAGATAGCGGTTAAGGTCTACATTATAGACCCCTAAGAATAAGAGGATATCGACGAGATAATAGGGAAAGAAATCGTTTAAAAGATAGGGATAAAGGAGATTATAGGGGTAAAGAAGGATAGACGAGGAGTAGTTAAGCTATATACGGTAGCGGAAGGGGATATAAGGAAGCTAGAAGCTTAGAAGGAGTAGATAACGAAGATTAGAAAGACGGCGAAGGTCTTACGCTAATAGTTTATAGTTATAGCCTACGGCATAACTAGAATATTCTAAATTTAGGATAATATCGCCTAGCTTTAGAAGGAAAACTAATATACGTACTTAGGGATATAAATTACTAAGGTAGTATAGGTTAAAAGAAAGATCGAAGATAAGAAGACGAGGTTATTACTTATCGTATAGGTCGGGAGTATAGAATAGGCTAATATACTCCTCGAAAGGGGACTCTTCTAGGACTATAAAAGGATAGATACGGAAATCTATATAAATACCTATAGGATCCTATAGTACTATAAGTACTAGTAATACGGACACCTAGTAGTAAGGTACCTAAAGACATTAAACACGTACTCCTACTACGTATAAGGATATTAGGTAAAGGAGTATAAGGAACCGAAAGAAAACGCGAGGTATATAAACTACGGAAGAAAATACCTATCTTAGGCTAAGGAATGCCTAGTAAGAATTAGAGCCTAAGAGAGAGCGAGGGAGGCTAGAACGACCTCGCCGTAGAGGTACTATACCCCCGAATAGGAGGAGATAAACCGGTAAAGAATATATAACCCGAATAAGAGGTAAAGGGAGGAGGAGACTACCCCCCCCTACCGTAAGGAATTACCTATAGATAGGAAGACTAAGACATATCGACTAAGTAGGGAGAGACCCTAACTAAAGGAAACTTAATTAAATAGTACCCTAAATAAATAAGGATACCTCCTAAGAGGAGATCCTTAGTTAAGGGGAAAACTAATAGGACTAGATAGATTAATCCTAATAAATAATACGATAATGTTAACGATTATATAGTATAACGTTAATAAGAGTAAAGATAAAGTATAGAGAAGCTTCCTCTAAGCCCTCTAACCGAAACACTACTACGTTATAGCGATCTAGGAACTATAGTTAAACCTATACTCCTTAAAACCTATAACGGTAAAGGACCTAAGATACTACTTAATTATATATAAGAAGGGAACGCCGAGAACCTATATCTACGTTAGTAAAGAGATCTCTATAGATTCTTAGGAACCTATAGACTAAGAGGACGGGGACTCGACTACGATAAGGATATATACCGCTTAAGGCCCGATAAAGATCTATTANCCTCTAACCGAAATACTACTACGTTATAGCGATCTAGGAACTATAGTTAAACCTATACTCCTTAAAACCTATAACGGTAAAGGACCTAAGATACTATATAATTATATATAAGAAGGGAACGCTAAGAACCTACATCTACGTTAGTAAAGAGATCTCTATAGATTCTTAGGAACCTATAGACTAAGAGGATAGGGACTCGACTACGATAAGGATATATACCGCTTAAGGCCCGATAAAGATCTATTATATCTACAACCTACCGCCGGAATTAAGAAGTAGTACCTAACTTAATACCCTAGTAAGGATCCTAACGATAATATAGGACGATCGATAGTAGGTAATAGTCGGAGACTTTAACCTCTACTACCTACTCTAGGGATCCGACTTTACACCGGCATACTACTACCTAGCGGGAAGATTAATCGACGTAATAGAAAGGGAAGGAATAGAGATAGTAACCCTAAAGGGACTAACGACGTAGGAAGCGAGATCTAGTAAAAGTATAATCGACCTATGCTTCGTAACCTAAGTAATTAGGGAAAGGGTTCGAAAATATATAGTAAACATAGACATAGAATCCTCGTTAGACTACCTACCGATTTAGACGGAGATCGATCTATAGGCTAGTTAGGAATAAGAACCCGAAGCGAAACTAAACTAGAAGAGGGCTAACTAGGACGAGACTAATAGATTACTAGAACCGAGAGCCTAGGAAATAGCGGCGAGAGACCTTAGGAACCGGGACGATATCGAGAGAGTAGTAGAACATCTAATCTAGGCTATATAAGAAGCTATAGAAGTAACGGTACCCTCGAGTAATCTATCTAAGTACTAGTAACTATACTAGACGGAGGAATATACGGAGTAAGTAAAGGAAGTAAGATAGGTAAGGAGGAAATAGACTACTACGTACTCCTAAGAGGACTAGGACGCATACTATAGGGCTACCTAAGAAAAGAAGAAATAGATTAAGAGGGATAAGATGTAGGAGTAGAGATCTACGGTAGGGATACTTACGAAAAAGCCCGAAGATATGTAGAGGATAGTAAAATAGGCGAGGTAACCGACTTAAGATAGAGACTAATTACCCTAATTCCCCGATATTAAGGATAGGTAAGGAAATACCTATACTACTAACGAGGATAAAGCGGGAGCCCTAGGATAATACTTCTTCGGCGGCTACATAGAAGCCGACCTAACGGACATTCGAGGGGTAGAAGTAGAACCGCCGATAGAGGGGACTAAATAGAGGCTAGAAACGGATATAAAGGAGGTTATAGCAACTATAGCGAAACTCCTAGGTAGGAAAGCCCTAGGCCTAGATAGGGTATATAACATTATACTTAAAGCTTATAATAAGACGCTAGCCCCGGCGATAGCTAATATCTTTACGGCCTATATAGAATAAGGATACTACCTAAAACGGTTTAAGGAATCCCCTACTATAGTACTTAGGAAGCTATAGAAAGAGGACTACTCCTAACTTAAGTTATACCGACTAATTATACTCCTAAATATAATAGGTAAGCTCCTAGAAAAAGTAGTAGTAAGGAGGCTTATAGAGTTCGCGGAGGAATATAAAGTCCTACCGGAGGAGTAAATAGGGGGGAGAGTAAAGAGATCTACCCTTATAGCGGTCGAACTTATTACGGAGTAGATTAAATATATATAGTACTACGGAAAGAATAAAGTAGCGTTACTCCTCTTACTCGACATCTCTAGAGTATTCGATAACGTCTTATACGAGAGACTAATATATATCCTAAGGTAAAAGAGAATACTAACATAGATAGTCGAATTTATCTAATTATTCCTAAAAGAGAGGACGACCTAACTACTCCTAGGAAGATATAAGTTAGCCCCTATCTAGATAAATATAGGAATACCCTAAGGATTAACCCTCTTACCGATTCTCTTCCTCGTATTTATCGTAGACCTCCTACCGAAACTTAAAACGGATAGGACATTAGCATCGGGATTCGTCGATAATACTAACATCCTAGTATAGTTAGACTCTATAGAAGAGAACTATAGAATCCTAGAAACGTAATACGAGGAGTACGAAACATAGGTACGGAAACATAGAGCTAAATTCGCGCCGGAGAAGTACTAACTAATCTACTTTAGTAAAGCGAAGACTAAGTATAACATAAAAGCGCCGATTATAATCTAGGGACACCTTACTAAGCCTACCCTAGAACTACGAGTCCTAGGAATATAGCTAGACCCGAAACTAAGTTAGGGCCTATAGGTTAAGAAAGTATAGATAAGAGCTAACGCGAATAGGTAATCTATCGAAAGACTAACGGCCTTAATATAGGGAGTAATATTCGATAAAGCGAAGACTATATATAAAGCGATTATAAAGCCGGCTATACTATACGGGGCCTAAGTATAGGTAGTATAGGATAAGACCCCGAAGAGGATTATAGAACTACTTAATAGAGTCTAAGCCTAATACCTAAGGAGAGTTATAGGAGTATATAAATCTACCCCTACGAGGGTATTAGAAATAGAGACGGGATCGCTACTAATATACTAATACCTAAAAGGAATAAGGTACTAATACGCTATTAAAACGACCCTATACCCGGCCTAGGAAACTATTAAGGATGCGCTCGAGAAGATCCGCGATTAAGTACCGTAGAGAAAGAAAAGGGCTTATAGGCCCGAGAGAAAGATCTAAAAGGAGGTAGATCTAGCCTAGGGAATAGAAACCTAATATAAGGTATTCTAAGCTATAGAGAAAAGGGAGGGAAGAAGAGGCTAAAGTATAGTAGAGGAAATAGCGAGAATACTCTAGGAAGAAGAATAGAGAGAAATACCGAGGAGAAATAGGATACTAAAAGCGTTAACGACCTTCGGGAGTAATAATAACTAGATCTATAAAGACCTAAAGAGGGTAGAAGTAAGTATAGCGATATAGCTACGCTCCGAGCATATTAGTCTTAGAGCCTACCTATACTAGAGAAGAGTCCTAGGAATAGAAAGCAAAGCTTACCTATATAGCTACCCGTCTTAAAACCCTAAGTATATACTACTAGTATATAAACGATAGAAGAAAGGGAGGAGCGAGTAGAGATACTAGATAAAAGAGAGAGAATACGATAAAATTATTATAAATAAAGAAGATATAAGAAGAATTACGAAATAGATTATTAGAGAGGGATACCTCGAATAATACGTACTAGCCTAGGAGATAGAGGAATAGATAGAGAGAAGGGGGGAGGAGAAGGAGGGGAATAAAGAGGAGGGAGTATTAGGGTAGTAGGTAAGGTAGTTAGAGGGTAAACGCTATAATACTAGTATACCCTAGAGGAAGTTAAACCGAAGGATAAGGGAAGGAAAGATATAACGAAGGTAAGGAGGAGAGGTTTTTACTAGCGAGCCTAGTTTCCTTCTTATAGAACACATAGCGCTAGACCTATATAGGCCGATAGGCACTAAAATAGGCAAATGAAAGATCTATCTATCTATTATTATCCGATACTACTATCGTACTAATGTATAAGTAAGTATGTTTCTATAGCTTCTTCTTCTTCTTCTTTTCTTCTTCCCTATCGTTCCTTAACTCCTAACCGCGACTATAGTTAGAAGTTACGTATTTCCCTATTCTTATATTTACTATTACGAGTTACTCGAGCCTTAGACCTTATTAGTAGAAGCACTAACGGCGGAGACATTTATACGCTACTCGCGGCGCTATAACTAAGGATAGGTCTTCGACGTAGCGACATATCCGGCTTACCTATAGTAGAGGTATAGGCCCTACGCGCGGCGCTAGTTCTTCTTATTATTAGTAAGCTTTAGTCGTAGGCCGTTAGCGTTAACTTAAGAGAGGTCCATTACGTCTCCTCCCTAAGTAGTTATAGTAGCGGGCGTAGAGTTATTACGGGTTAGAGCGACGGAGTTATTACGGTTATTATTACTCTAAGTATTAGTACTCGTACCGCTACTATTATTAGAGGAAGGACTAGAGTTAGACCCTCTAGTACTAGTCGAACCTCCTAAGCGCGGCTTACTACTATATATAGCGTATAGGCTCTTCGCCGTATAGCCTCTTATTACCTTATCGACTTCCGCTTATCGATTACGGATAGCTTAGTCGGCTACGGTAAGCTTCTAGATAAGCCCTACGTAGGTCGTTAGTATTATCTCCTACCTAACCTTATAGTCCTTTAGTTTAGTAGACATCTTAGCTAGTAAGTTATCTTTCTTAGACTCCTCGTCGTATTTTAAGATAGCTATAATCTTATAGAACTTAGATAGAAAGGCGGTAAACACGTCCTTACCTTACTTAAGCTCTACGAGCTTACGACGGGTAGTTACCTTCTCGTTAGTATTACTATACGTAACGCGAAGGAAGCGATAGAACTTTAGTATAGTATTAACCTCCTTAGCGAAAGTTACTATGTTAGTATCTTTATTAGTATCTACTAGGTAAGATAACATACCCTTAGCGTCGCCCTTTAGTAGGCTATAGGCATATACTAGTTTAAATTCCTCCGTAGGATAACGGTCTACGTTTTATATCTACTTTATAATTAAGGCTTAGATGAATAGTTTAAGACCTACGCGGTCTCCGCTATACTTATTAATCTCTACTTTATCCGACTTCTACTTAAACTACGGTGCTATTAGCTAGAACTACGGCTATATCCACTATAGGTTCTATCCCGTCCCCTGATTCTAGTTAGGTTATGTCCCTATCCCTAATAATAATAGTAGAGGTAGCGGAGGTAGCGGTTAATCTCCCTTCGGCGAGGGTAGAAGCGGTAGAAGGGGTATCTTAGGCTTCTTACCGTCTATCTTAAGCGCGGCGTTTACGGCGAGGAGTATATTATAGGTAGCCTATAACTCGGCGTTATTATTTATTAGCGTAGTAATCCGGTTATCTCGGTCTTTAACCTCGCGCTACTCGTTATCGTATAACTCCTATACTTAGTTTACGGCTTCCTACATACTATTATAGTTAGTCTTCGCCTTATCTATAATCTAGAGAGCCTATACGAGGAGACCTTCGTATTTAAGTAGCTTTACGTGTATTTAGCGGGATAGAGACTTAGGGTCTAAGTAGCCCTTCTTAGTAAGGATTAGTACGAGTTCTTCGTAGGAGGGAATCTTCGGGTATAGTTAGTTATTATATGTAAAGGCGGTCTAGTCGGTAGAACCGCGACCGAACCGCTCGGCGTCCGTAGAGTCTATAGTAACGCTCGCTCGCTAGTAGAACGGCGTGCTTTAGTAGGTCGTATAGTAAATTTAAGCGGTAATCGGCGTAAGGGATAGTACGTAGGCGTTACTAACCCTATCTAGTATAGTGCGACGACAATAGTAATGGTAGGAGCTACGACGTAGTTATAGCGAAAAGCGATCGACTCTTCTATAAAGATATTAATATATTAAACGACTATCTAAGTTAAAGAGTCGATAGAGAGAAGAAGTCTCTTAGACGGCTCGTAAACGAGGTATATATTAACGGGTTAATGCCTTAGGCATCCGTAGTCACGTAGTTAGACATAGCCGGATTCAGCCTGCAAGTTAGCCTGCAAGTTAGACATAGCCGTGCTCAGCCTGCAAGCCGAGATGGTAACAGGCGCGAATTTAGCTCTATGTTTTCGTACCTATGTTTCGTACTCCTTATACTATTCTTCTAGGATTCGGCAGTTCTCCTTCATAGAGTCTAACTATGCTAGGATGTTAGTATTATCGACGAATCCCGATGCTAATATCTTATTAGATTTAAGCTTCGGTAGGAGATCCGCGACGAATATAAGGAAGAGTATCGGTAAGAGGGTTAATCCTTAGGGTATTCCTATATTTGTTTAAATAGGGGCTAACTTATATCTCCCTAGGAGTAGTTAGGTCGTCCTCTCTTTTAGGAATAACTAGATAAATTCGACTACCTATGTTAGTACTCTCTTTTACCTTAGGATATATATTAGTCTCTCGTATAAGACGTTATCGAATACTCCCGAGATATCGAGTAAGAGGAGTAACGCTACTTTATTCTTACCGTAGTACTATATATATTTAATCTATTCTATTATAAGCTCTACCGCTATAAGGGTAGATCTCTTTACCCTCCCTCCTATTTACTCCTCCGGTAGGACTTTATATTCTTCTATAAACTCCGTAAGCCTCCTTACTACTATCTTTTCTAGGAGCTTACCTATTATATTTAGGAGTATAATTAGTCGGTATAACTTTAGTTAGGAGTAGTCCTCTTTCTATAGTTTCCTTAGTACGATATTAAGGGATTCCCTAAACCGTTTTAGGTAGTATTCTTACTCTATATAGGCTATAAAGATGTTAGCTATAGCCGGGGCTAGCGTCTTTTTATATGCTTTAAGTATAACATTATATACTCTATCTAGCCCTAGGGCTTTTTTACCTAGAAGCTTAGCTATAGATAGATAGATCTCTCATTTGCCTGTTTTAGTGCCTATCGGCCTATATAGGTCTAACGCTATGTGTTCTATAAAAAGGAAACTAGGCTCGCTAGTAAAAACCTCTCCTCCTTACCCTTATTACTTCTTCCCTTCCTTCGTCCTTCGGTTTAACTTCCTCTAAGGTATACTAGTATTATAGAGTTTACCCTCTAACTACCTTACCTACTACCCTAATACTCCCTCCTCTTTACTCCCCTCCTTCTCCTCCCCCCTTCTCTCTATCTACTCCTCTATCTCCTAGGCTAGTACGTATTATTCGAGGTATCCCTCTCTTATAATCTACTTTATAATTCTTCTAATATCTTCTTTATTTATAATAATCTTATCGTATTCCCTCTCTTTTATCTAGTACCTTTACTCGCTCCTCCCTTTCCTCTATCGTTTATATACTAGTAGTATATACTTAGGGTTTTAAGACGGGTAGCTATATAGGTAAGCTTTACTTTCTATCCCTAGGACTCTTCTTTAGTATAGGTAGGCTCTAAGACTAATATGCTCGGAGCGTAGTTATATCGCTATACTTACTTCCGCCCTTTTTAGGTCTTTATAGATCCGGTCGTTATTACTTTTAAAGGTTATTAATGCTTTTAGTATCCCTCTTCTTCTCGGTGTTTCTCTCTATTCTTCTTCCTAGAGTATTCTCGCTATCTCCTCTACTATACTCTACCCTTTTCTTCCCTCCCTCTTCTCTATAGCTTAAAATACTTTATATAGGGTCTCTATCCCTTAGGCTAGATCTTCTTCCTTTTATACCTTTCTCTCGGGTCTATAAACCCTTCTCCTTCTTAGCGGTACTTAATTACGGATCTTCCTAAGCGCTTCCTTAATAATTTCTTAAGCTAGGTATAGAGTCGTCTTAATAGCGTATTAGTACCTTATTCCTTTTAGGTATTAATATATTAGTAGCGATCCCGTCTCTATTTCTAATACCTTAGTCGGGGTAGATTTATACGCTCCCGTAACTCTTCTTAGGCATTAGGCTTAGACTCTATTAATCGGTTCCGTAATCCTCTTCAGGGTCTTATCTTATACTACCTAGACTTAGGCCCCGTATAGTATAGCCGGCTTTATAATTACTTTATATATAGTCTTCGCTTTATTAAAAGTTACTCCCTATATTAATACTATTAGTCTTTCGATAGACTACCTATTTACGTTAGCTCTTATCTATACTTTCTTAACCTATAGGCCCTAGCTTAGTTTCGGGTCTAGCTATATTCCTAGGACTCGTAATTCCGAGGTAGGTTTAGTAAGGTATCCCTAGATTATAATCGGCGCTTTTATATTATATTTCGTCTTCGCTTTACTAAAGTAGATTAGTTAGTACTTCTCCGGCGTAAATTTAGCTCTATATTTCCGTGCCTATATTTTATACTCCTTATATTACGTTTCTAGGATTCTATAGTTCTCTTCTATAGAGTCTAACTATACTAGGATATTAGTATCGTCGATAAATCCCGATACTAATGTCTTATCCGATTTAAGCTTTAGTAGGAGATCCGTAACGAATATAAGGAAGAGTATCGGTAAGAGGGTTAATCCTTAGGGTATTCCTATATTTATTTAGATAGGGGCTAACTTATATCTCCCTAGGAGTAGTTAGGTCGTCCTCTCTTTTAGAAACGACTATATAAATTCGACTATCTATATTAGTATTCTCTTTTACTTTAGAATATATATTAGTCTCTCGTATAAGACGTTATCGAATGCTCCCGAGATGTCGAGTAAGAGGAGTAACGCTACTTTATTCTTTCCGTAGTACTATATATACTTAATCTATTCTATAATTAGCTCTACCGCTATAAGGGTAGATCTCTTTACCCTCCCTCCTATTTACTCCTCCGGTAGGACT
Source organism: Pseudocercospora eumusae (assembly GCA_001578235.1). NCBI lineage: Eukaryota > Fungi > Ascomycota > Dothideomycetes > Mycosphaerellales > Mycosphaerellaceae > Pseudocercospora > Pseudocercospora eumusae. The sequence goes on along the minus strand of LFZN01000248.1, from coordinate 47,174 downwards.
TTATATTCTTCTACGAACTCTATAAGCCTTCTTACTACTATTTTTTCTAAGAGCTTACCTATTATATTTAGAAGTATAATTAGTCGGTATAACTTAAGTTAGGAGTAGTCCTCTTTCTATAGCTTCCTAAGTACGATAGTAAGGGATTCCTTAAACCGTTTTAGGTAGTACCCTTATTCTATATAGGCCGTAAAGATATTAGCTATAGCCGGGGCTAGCGTCTTTTTATATACTTTAAGTATAATATTATATACTCTATCCGGCCTTAGCGCTTTTTTACTTAGAAGTTTCGCTATAGTCGCTATAACCTCCTTCGTATCCGTTCCTAGCTTCTATTTAGTTCTATCTATCGGCGGTTCTACCCTTACCCCTCGGATATCCGTTAGGTCGGCTTCTACGCGGCTACCGAAGAAGTATTATCCTAGGGCCCCCGCTTTTCCCTCGTTTATAGTATAGGTATTTCCTTACCTATCCTTTATATCGGGGAACTAGGGTAGTTAGTCTCTATCCTAAGTTAGTTACCTCGCCTATTTCGCTATCCTCTATATATCCTTAGGTTTTTTTATAAGTATCCCTACTATAGATCTCTATTCCTATATTTTATCTCTCTTAATCTATTTCTTCTTTTATTAAGTAGCTCTATAGTATACGTCTTAATCCTCTTAGGAGTATGTAGTAGTTTACTTCCTCCTTACCCTCCTTACTTCCTTTACTTTCTCTATATATTCCTCCGTCTAGTATAGTTATTAGTATTTAGACGGTCTACTCGAGGGTATTATAGTTTCTATAGCGTCTTATATAGCCCGGATTAGTTACTCTACCGCTCTCTCGATATCGTCCCGGCTCCTAATATCTCTAGTTACTATCTCCTAGGCCCTTAGTTCTAGTATCCGGTTAGCCTCTTCCTAGTTAGCCTTCTTCTAGTTCGGTTTAGCTTCGAAGTCCTATTCCTAGGTAGCCTATAGGTTAAGCTCGGTCTATATCGGTAGGTAGTCTAACGAGGATTCTATATCTATATTTACTATATATTTTCTAACCCTTTCCCTAATTACTTAGGTTACGAAGTAAAGGTCGATTATACTTTTACTTAATCTCGCCTCCTACGTAGTAAGTCCCTTTAGGGTTACTATCTCTATTCCTTCCCTTTCTATTACGTCGATTAATCTTCCCGCTAGGTAGTAGTATGCCGGTGTAAAGTCGGATCCCTAGAGTAAGTAGTAGAGGTTAAAGTCTCCGACTATTACCTACTATCGATCGTCCTATATTATAGTTAGGATCCTTACTAGGGTATTAAGTTAGGTGCTACTTCTTAATTCCGGTAGTAGGTTATAGATATAATGGATCTTTATCGGGCCTTAAGCGGTATATATCCTTATCGTAGTCGAGTCCCTATCCTCTTAGTCTATAGGTTCCTATAAATCTATAGAGATCTCCTTACTAACGTAGATGTAGGTTCTTAGCGTTCCTATCTTATATATAATTATATAGTATCTTAGGTCCTTTACTATTATAGGTTTTAAGGAGTATAGGTTTAGCTATAGTTCCTAGATCGCTATAACGTAGTAGTATTTCGGTTAGAGGGCTTAGAGGAAGCTTCTCTATACTTTATCTTTACTCTTATTAACGTTATACTATATAATCGTTAATATCGTCGTATTATTTATTAGGATTAATCTATTTAGTCCTATTAGTTTTCCCCTTAACTAAGGATCTCCTCTTAGGAGGTATCCTTATTTATTTAGGGTACTATCTAGTTAAGTTTCCTTTAGTTAGGGTCTCTCCCTACTTAGTCGATATATCTCGGTCTTCCTATCTATAGGTAGTTCCTTACGGTAGGGGGGGTAGTCTCCTCCTCCCTTTACCTCTTATTCGGGTTATATATTCTTTATCGGTTTAGCTCTTCCTATTTAGGGGTATAGTACCTCTACGGCGAGGTCGTTCTAGCCTCCCTCGCTCTCTCTTAGGCTCTAATTCTTACTAGGCATTCCTTAGCCTAAGATAGGTACTTTCTTCCGTAGTTTATATACCTCGCGTTTTCTTTCGGTTCCTTATACTCCTTTACTTAGTATCCTTATACATAGTAGGAGNCTCTCTCTTAGGCTCTAATTCTTACTAGGTATTCCTTAGCCTAAGAGGGGTACTTTCTTCCGTAGTTTATATACCTCGCGTTTTCTTTCGGTTCCGTATACTCCTTTACCTAGTATCCTTATATATAGTAGGAGCACGTGTTTAAAGTCTTTAGGTACCTTACTACTAGGTATCCGTATTACTAGTACTTATAGTACTATAGGATCCTATAGGTATTTATATAGATTTCCGTATCTATCCTTTTATAGTCCTAGAAGAGTCCCCTTTCTAGGAGCATATTAGCCTATTCTATACTCCCTACCTATACGATAAGTAATAACCTCGTCTTCTTATCTTCGATCTTTCTTTTAACCTATGCTACCTTAGTAATTTAGATCCCTAGGCATATATATTAGTTTTCCTTCTAAAGCTAGGTAATATTATCTTATATTTTAAATATTCTAGTTATACCGTAGGCTATAACTATAAACTACTAGCGCGAGACCTTCGCCGTCTTTCTAATCTTCGTTATCTATTCCTTCTAGGTTTTAAGCTTCTTTATATCCCCTTCCGCCACTATATAGAGCTTAACTACTCCGCGTCTATCTTTCTTTACCCCTATAATCTCTTTTATCCCTATCTTTTAGACGATTTCTTTCCCTATTATCTTATCGAGGTCCTCTTATTCTTAGGGGTCTATAATATAGACCTTAATAGCTATCTTCTTCTCCTTTAGACTAGCTACCTACGCCTATATGCCTTAGTTAGTTCTCGGGGCTAGGAGAGCCCCTTTCTATACCTTTGCCGTAGCTATTCCTACTACCTTATTAACTATTATCCTTATATCGTTCTTTAGTACTTTTAGCCCTCCTAAGAGTTCTACTATTATTATCTTTAGCGCTCTTTCTAGTACCTCCCTATCGGCTACTATCGCTATCTCCTACGCCCTCTTATACGTTTCCCTCTACTCGCTTCCTTCGCCCGGGGGCCTCGTCGTCGCCGCCGTCGTCGTCGCCATCGTTAGTAATAGTATCGTCTAAAAGATGGGTATATATATATTAGTTTTCCTTCTAAAGCTAGGTAATATTATCTTATATTTTAAATATTCTAGTTATACCGTAGGCTATAACTATAAACTACTAGCGCGAGACCTTCGCCGTCTTTCTAATCTTCGTTATCTATTCCTTCTAGGTTTTAAGCTTCTTTATATCCCCTTCCGCTACTATATAGAGCTTAACTACTCCGCGTCTATCTTTCTTTACCTCTATAATCTCTTTTATCCCTATCTTTTAGACGATTTCTTTCCCTATTATCTTATCGAGATCCTCTTATTCTTAGGGGTCTATAATGTAGACCTTAATAGCTATCTTCTTCTCCTTAAGACTAGCTACCTTCGCCTATATACCTTAGTTAGTTCTCGGGGCTAGGAGAGCCCCCTTCTATACCTTTACCGTAGCCGTTCCTACTACCTTATCGACTATTATCCTTATATCGTTCTTTAGTACTTTTAGCCCTCCTAAGAGTTCTATTATTATTATCTTTAGCGCTCTTTCTAGGACCTCCCTATCGGCTACTATCGCTATCTCCTACGCCCTCTTATACGTTTCCCTCTACTCGCTTCCTTCGCCCGGGGGCCTTATCGTCGTCGTAGTCGTCGTCGCCATTTTCCCTTAATACTCCTTCCCTACGCGTATTACCTTAGAGTTAGTATATAGATAACTAGCCTATCTCCTTACCGCACCCCTTAGAGATTTTAATACTCTCCGGTAGCCCGCCTTAGTTACTAAAATTATTAGAGAGGAAGTAAGAAGAAGAGCCGGCTAGAACGTAGTAGACTTTCGAGTCGGATTCGTAGGATCTAGACATACCGAGGGGGAAGATAAGGGTTAAGAGACAGGCTAATCTAGCACCTCTAGCACCTCCGAGAGCTCCGTAGGTTACTTATAAGGGTATTTAAACGGTTAGCAATAACGACGATCTAGTACTATAGAAGCAGGTTAAGGCCGTACTAGATTAGGTGCGGTAGGTTAAGGCGTATACCGCTAGGCTAGAGCGTTAGTTAGTTAACTTAAAGGCTACTATTAAGCGCGTATAGCGGTTAGAGGGTAAGTTAGCGACTATACGAGGTATTCTTCGTTAGTTTCTCCTTTAGTATCGAGATCTATATCTTTCGATATTTCCGGAGCCTAGTAAGGTTGAACGCCTCTTCCGCTAGTAGTTAGAAATAGCTAGTATCGATAGTCCGGTATGTAATCGTAGAAGATATTATAGTAGTAATAATATAGGCTCTAACCGCAATCTTTATACTAATATCTTGTCTTATAGTTATTAACTTACTAACCCTCATAACGTTACTTAAAAGTATAGAATTAGTAGTATCTACGGCCTACACGGATAGGCCGATGCTCGGTGTTAAAGCATAATTAGACTAGTAGCATTATGTAGCCCTTCTTAATGTATTTACCTCTTGTTTACTAGGTACGCGAATCTAACGCCTTCCGCTACCTTAGTAGATTAATCTTATTTACTATCTCTTCTATTAACTTAACTTATGTCTCGTACGGTCTATAAAGTTATCGAGCGCCGGAAAGTATTAAATTCCACGCTAGTTTATATCTAAATAGCCGGTAGGTATTATAGTACGAGGATTTAGTCGTCTAGGCGTGCGAGTCGCTATACCGAGCCTTAGTAAGGAGGTAGGCGTTAATATATATAGCATCGAGTAGCTAGAAGAAGAGCGGCATCTAATTTCGGTAGGTAATAAGCTAAGTAGAATAATATAAGCGTAACTAATCGTATATGTCTACGCTACCTATATAGAGGTTGTAATTAATAGCGACTCGGGGTTACTTAATTAGTTTCCTCCCTCTAGAGGCCTTAGGCGCTAGTCTATAGATTATCGCTATAAAGTCTTTTTTCTATGTATTTATATTAGCTCTTACGACGGGCGCGCGCCTTTGTACCTCGTCCATTTCGTAGCCGGTATGTACTATTATATTAAGGTATACGAGGTTACTATCTTACTATAAGAGAGAAAGAACGGCGCCGTTACCTAAGGTAGTTACTTTGCCTACTAGCGTTCCGGGAGGAAGCCTCGTCTTCTTACGCCCTTATTTTATAGCCGCCCTTAGCACTACTAGATAGTCCGTACTATTAGCCTTATAGGTGCCTACGCTAGTAATGCCTACGAAGCGCATATACGATAGAAGTAGTACGTTAGTAAATCTATTATCTATATAGATGTAATGTCGCCCTCCGCTAGGTAAACTTAGTACTAAGCGGAGCGTAGTACGTACCGTTGCGGATAACCGTTTAATATAGGCCTTCGCGACCTTAACTTCCTCTACGCTCGTGCATCTACTTAGCACCCTATCTACCTCCTTAGTAGTTATCGGGCGGTCGTTCCCCGAAGCTAGTAATAAGCGAGTTAAACGTGTAATCGTATACGTAGCTAGTATTATATAAAGCGAGAAGCTTATAACCCTCCGGATAAGGCTTATTCCTAATTACTTTAATATAGCGGCTCCTACTAGTAAAGCGTACTATAATTTCGTTAATCGATATCTAACCGCGCGGTATATAGTATTTCTTAAAGGACTCCTTTATTATCGAGCTAATAGGCTCTAGCTTCTTATACTATTACTTTACTAGTAGATTTCGGTCCTTTTCGACATTACTAGCCTTAAAGAACTTCTTTAGCTAGTTGAACCGTCGCTTCTTTATAAACCTCGTTACGCGGTAGTACGGCATTAATAGATTATCGGCCTAATAATCGCCTAGCGTGTTCTAGCCTACTACGCCAATATAATATACTAGACCGAGGAATATATCTAATTCGGACGTCTTAATAGTCTTTACATTAGCCGCTTACCTCTTATCTTTATTAGTGAGTCTATAATCTCGGGTCTATTAAACATACTTATTAGAGAAGCTAGGTACTAACTCCTTTACCTCCGCGGTCCAGAATAGCTCCTATATACGCCTAGGTAGGTCCTATGCCTTACTAAACTCCGCTCGACGCCCTTCGTAGTCTTTATACCTAGCATTACTAGTAGTAGCGCACCTATAATCCTTACTAGGTTCTATATCCGGTATAGCTAGCTTATCTACCTTAGGAATGCGGAATGTCCGCTATTAGTACGAATCCGGACCTCTAGGCGGTTATAGAGGCTAGAAGTTCTATTCCTTAGGAAGTCTAGCTCTATTACTTACTATAGACTTAGTAGTCTCGTAGCTCTTGTCCCTACTATACGAATCTTCGTTACCTACCGGCCCCCGGCTCGATAGACTATCCTTAATAGTAAGCGTTTCTTCTACCTCCGATTACTACTCTTCGTTAGGAAGCCGATTATTAGTTAGCTAATGAAATACACTTAAGAGCCCGGAAGACATGACTATTACATAAAAGAGGTATAATATTTATTTACTACTATATGGAAAAACAGGGTTCATCTAATGCTAAGACGCCTACTAGGTTAGTGCGTTGGTTGCGGAGCCTTTAAGCCACCCTTACTAGCGTAAAAGTCAGAAACTGCCCATGAAATTTGCAACCGCAATGGGATTATTAGGCGAGAACTCAGCAATCGGCACGCTCAAAACTCTACCCTCGGAGTTGGCCAGAGGCTGTAGTCTGCGAGAGCCTTGTTGTTCCACCATCAAGAAATTCGGCATTTGTAGTGGAATGCAGGGTCGAATCCAGGTGAGGCTGCTGAATACTTCAGCGGATGATTGATCCTCACCAGATGATAGCGATGCTTAGTTAAGCTGGTGAGCAGGCGGCGACAAGTGATGGGCAGGTGACCGGTGTGACACACTTTCGTGAAAAAAAAAAAACTGCAGCAAGTTTCTAGCGAGCATGGACCGTCATGCGAAGTCCGTGGGACAAGAAAATGGGCGTCACCCGAGAAAGGAGAAATCTTCATCGTAATGCACTCGGTATGTTTTCGTCGATTATGAACCACAATGCCGAACGTATACGCCGGTAAGAAAGCAGATTCAGCATATCATGCCCACGCCAATGCTCGCTGAAAGTCAGAGCAGGAAGCAGCCTTGTATCATCATCCACAAGCCAGGCCAAGAAACTCCGATGTGCGTGAGGAAGTGCGTAGATATATAAGGGTAAGAGGAAAACATTGATCCATATCTTCTGCCATTACAGTCGAATCTTGGTGATCCAGTCCTCAATCTCCGGATCGTTCCAGAGTTTGGTAGACTCGACTTCCTTCTAGAAAGTGTCAGAATCTGCGCGATTGTGGTCGTGTCGTGCTGAGGCGTCCATGTCGCCGACAGCATGTCTGACGACACTGCGCTCCATGCGATCTCGATCGTCGAATATGAAAGGACCAGCATCGTTCCTTGGCGTCATTGGGCCATCGTGTACAGGCCCGCCAGGTGATAGTGCGAATTGTGTGTGGGTGGTCGGCGTTGCAGATCTTGCTCCATGGCGCTCGTTGGGTGTCCGCGATCCAGATTTGGGCGGAACGATGTCTATTGGTCGTGTACCAAGAGCTCCAGAGCTGGGTCGAGATCGATGATTCGGTGGCCTGGAGGCGCCTGGCTCTGCTTGCCGCGTCGGTACTGAAATGTTGCGAGCAGGTGTTGAAAGCGTAGATTCCTGAAGAAGCCGAGATAGCTCGGCTTCCATTGCAGACTCACGACTGTCTCGTTCAGGTGGCGGGGGTGTATGATATCGTTGGTGTTCGTCGCCATCGCTATTGCTGTAGCTGGGGTTTCCCTCCGATGACGCCCTAGATTCGACTCTGCTCTCTCCTTGGCCGTGTGAAGACGCTTCAAGCTCATCGGCATGTTCCTCTATCAGAGCGTCAAAATCAGCATCCATCACAGGTTCCACATCGACATCTGCATCCAGGTCGGATACCAATCTGCAGTTTGGGCAGTTGAAGTTGGGCCATGCCGGTCCGTTAATGTAGTTTCGCACGCACTTGAAGTGCCAAACATGACTGCAAGGCGCAACAAAAAGAGCCTGACATGGCGCCACAGGGTTGAGGCAAATGGAGCATTCCGAGCTGTTCACACTCGCAGCATCTGAATCACGACCAGCTCCACCTTTTGACTTGAGCGCATTCTTAAAGAGCTTCTTGTGGGCGGAGGTATTAAAGCTGTTCAAACCCTTCTGCCAGCCACGGTTGCATTCTATGCGAATCTTGACGCAGCGAAAGATGGCCTCCTCTCCGCCCTTAAAGTCGATGCCAAGCTGGACCACGTCCCCATCGTTCACTGGGTATGGTCGACTTTCAGCACCAGGGCTTGACAATCGGACGTGGTTCAAAAATGTGCCTGAACTGGATTTTACATCCTTGACGTACCACTGTCCTTCGTTGCACCAGAACTCGCAGTGCCTCCTGCTTACAACCTTGCTCTTGAAGCCCACCACGTCGCCAGCAGCATTGTCTCGTTCACTATATCGACCAACGCGGACCACGCTATTTGGTGTTTTGAGTTGGCGAGATACTGCAGCGAATTGTAGTGAGGGCCGATGGTTGGCACGTGTTTCGACATGCGGTATAAAGCGGATGGTGGGAAGTTGGTCTTTGCTCTGGGCAGCAGGCGGGGTGGAAGAGTCCGGCATAGCGCTCGACGACTCTGCAGATGCGTTCCCCGCTTCAGTCACTGAGGCTCTCCGCATCGTGGTGTTGGCCATGGCAGTCGGGCCCTGTGAGCTGGCCGTGCGACTCCTGGTCATATCGGCAGTGGTGGTACTCGGCTCAGGCGATGCCGACTCGGTGGAAGTCGAAGTTGGATGCGGCGACTCCCGGGTGAGGCCGCTTCTGCCCTGTATTGTCGGTATCCAGCCGTTCTCTGCAGACTGGATTGTCGACGGCGGTGGCGGTGGCGGCGGCGGAGGTTGGCGATTACCCCGCTCCCGCTCTGTGCCTACACTTGATGGCGGCTGTGGTGATGGGGCCTCCCTTGCGTTGCTCGAGGTGGCTGGATTCGAAGTCGAGCGTAATGCCAACGGCGGCACGGGCGGCGGAGGTGTTTCTACTCGGTGTAGATGGTTGTGCGTGTAGCTGCGCAGATAGGACAGCCCTCGCAATCGGCTGGGTCGAGTGGGCGAGGATGGGGTCGCGCTAGTGGTAGCGGTATATACGGAGGCAGTGGCAGGGCCGGCGGAATTCAGCATGTCTGGACGGCTGCTTGCATGTAACAAGGCGTCGGGTGTAGCTCAGGTAGGGTATGTATGTGCTCTGATTATGCGGTGTTCGTTCGCAGCGGCGCCTCGTTCAGCCTCTGTCTGGACCGGTGACACTGCGGCGCGTCACGTTGTCGAATTCGATCTCGCCTGGCGTTTCAAGGCTGGTAGACGGAGGAGAAAGGAGAAAGGGAGCTGCTGTGTGCTGTGTGCTGTGTGCTGTGGCGGAAGTGTGGAAGGCCAGGATCGGGCGAGGCTTGGTTGGCGATGGCGAGAGATGGGGCCGACGATCGTGCCTCGAAGTGTTCGATGATTACTGTATAGTTACATACAGATGAGGATGGTCGGCCTCACGACGGCCTCACCGGATGAGCTGACATCGCCTACGAGCTCTCAAAACACAACAACGCCTGGCGCCTAGGGGATTTGTCGCAGATCTATCATTGAAATTGCAACAACAGGCACATGCGATTCTAGGTTGCCGGCACGCAGCTGTTCGCATCCCTGAAGTGTGTTTTGATACAGTACAAAGTCGACCGTTATGCCGCCCTGATCGGGAAACTGGCTCGCTATCAGGACAATAGCCTTGCCTGTTATAGTATCTGTACCATCATCCATCCTATAACACTTGCATCGACCATATGTAAGCAAATACACAGTAGTAATCCGTAGTCCATCTTGAATCGTACCTAGCCCTAACCCTGCTAGGAGGGCCGGGGTCGTAGCCGAGACGAGCCGCTGGTTGAACTTTGAAGTTTGCGCGTTCGCTCGGATCAAAGTGAACGGCAGCCGAACTCGCAGAACAAAACCATCACTCGCGAAATCTTGTCGTCGCCTCATCAATCATTATTATACCACCATATGCTGCGCCTACCGACAATGACCACACCGCTGGCACTGCCGCGACAGATATCGAGAACCGCACAATTGCGCAGATCAAGTCGGCTGCGGCAGTACGCGACTGCATCGAGAATCGCGCCCTGGCAAAAAGAGCCAACCGAGCTTGATCGAATCACCACACTTCCTAATGGCATCAGAGTAGCCACAGAAGCGCTGCCAGGCCACTTTTCGGGAATTGGTGTGTATATAGATGCTGGATCACGGTACGAAAATGCCGCTCTCCGGGGAGTGTCGCATATCATCGATCGGCTGGCGTTCAAGTCGACGACGAAAAGGACATCAGATCAGATGATAGAGACCATGGAGTCTTTAGGCGGGCACATTCAGTGCGCATCGTCAAGAGAAAGCTTAATGTACCAGTCCGCGACTTTCAACTCAGCAGTGCCAGAGACGCTCGCGTTACTCGCGGAAACCATCAGATATCCAAATATTACCGAAGAAGAGGTGGCACGACAGCTGGAGACCGCGGATTACGAGATAGGAGAGATCTGGGGGAAGCCTGAGTTGATACTGCCAGAACTGGTGCACATGGCAGCATACAAGGACAACACCCTTGGTAATCCGCTGCTTTGCCCCAAAGACAGACTAGGCCAGATCAACCAGCGGACTGTGGAAGCATATCGCAGAGCCTTCTTCCGGCCTGATCGGATAGTCGTTGCATTTGCAGGGGTGCCGCACAACGATGCCGTCAAACTGGCCGAACAATACTTCGGTGACATGACTGATCCTCTAGCCACGAAAGCTTCATCACTCGGCACACAAGCACAGCAGGTACAGCCTCCATACCCTCCATCGCGGACACCACATCAACAAGATTCGAGACTCATGTCAAAAATCCCCTTCTTCAAAAAAATATCTACATCCGCCTCGCAAAAAGCCACAGTATCTCCGCTCGACCCATCGCAAATCATTCCGCACCCGCTCGACCAACCGATTGACTACAATGCCCCAGCAAAATACACCGGCGGTTTCCTCACCATGCCACCTCTCCCAATACCACCTAACCCATCTCTCCCACGAATCTCGCACGTCCACCTCGCATTCGAATCACTTCCGATCGACTCGCCAGACATCTACGCACTTGCTACATTGCAGACCCTTCTCGGCGGCGGCGGCTCGTTCTCAGCAGGAGGTCCTGGAAAGGGCATGTTCAGTCGACTATACAGGAACGTGCTGAATGAGTACGGTTGGGTGGAAAGCTGCGTCGCATTCAACCACGCCTACACCGACTCTGGCCTCTTTGGCATCTCGGCAAGCTGTGCGACAGCCTTCGTACCGCGTATGCTAGACACCATGGCTCGCGAACTGAGCCTCCTCGGCGAAGAAACTGGACTCGGAAAGCTATCAGAGATCGAGGTCAAGCGTGCAAAGAACCAACTCCGCTCCTCATTGCTCATGAACTTGGAATCAAGAATGGTCGAGCTAGAAGATCTCGGAAGGCAGGTGCAGGTACATGGCCGCCGCATCCCTGTCAAGGAAATGATCGCAAATATTGAGAACCTGACCATGGCCGATCTCCGACGAGTAGCGAAGCAAGTCTTTGGCGGGCAAGTGCATAACCGCGGACAAGGATCTGGGGCACCAACAGTCGTGCTTCAGCAAGGCATGGAGGAAGGCGTACAGCTGAGAGATATCCCTTGGAAGGACATCCAAGATAGAATAGCAGAATTGGGCCTCGGAAGGAGATGAAGAAGTGCATGTAATGTACGGGATTTCAAGCGGCATGATGAAGCTGTATGTATGGCTATCTTTACTCCCAAGCATGAGGCTGGCGGCGCTCGCAGCAGAGCACCATGTGTGACACAATAGAAGCACTTGTATAGTAGATACGGCAGAATTCGAAGAATGTTCAGCCGTGGCCATCCGGCAACTTCTATTCAAGCCGAAGACGGTTTGAAAAGCATCCGCTCGCTTAGCTGGATTGCAACGGCAAGTGCGGTGGAGCACTGGCTTGACTTCTTTCGATCTTCCATACTTGGACACTGCATACCCCCGTTATCAAAAATGCTAAGGAGCTCTGCACGACAACCCAATGCTCCGGCCACCACGTCTGAAAAAACATCCGCATCCCAGAAGGGCGGCGACGTAGTTACCGGCAACCGATCCTCAAAGTCCATGGCTTCTTCTCCCCCAAGCCAGCAAGCCAGGCCACTCGGGCCAAAAGTCCACTGCAGTGGCTGCCCACACAGCTTGGAAAACTCCTCATTCTCATCATGGACACAATTACCAAGATTGTACTATCTCGCCATGCGGCACGATTGTTTGTCCTTCTCCGATCTGTGAGAGCAAGCACTTGCCACGCCGGTATCGAAGTGGACAGCATATTGCACTTGATAAACATGTCAGGGGGTTAGGTAATCAGTGGAAATGTGAGGATGAGGTATGAGAATGAAGATATCTGTGGGACGGTTTTGGACGATCTCGGATTGGCGCTCGGGACTGTTTCTGAGGCTGGGGCGTATTCTGGGGCTTTCTTTGCGGTGTTCAAGCAGTTCCTTACTCTTGTTGAAGCTCGAAGCTAGCAAGTTGGAGTTGAGATTGTTCTTCGAAGGCCATCCGGCCCTGGATTTCTTTCTAGGTCGGTCGAGAAAGTGATTGGTTTCGAAATCTCGGACATTAGTGGAAGGCCCTGGCGGCCACCCAACCCACATGACATTCCGCATATCAGCACGCGTGCCACGAGGCTGTCGTAGCTCCTCAGAGAGTGGGCGTGGATATCAATGAGGATAGCAAATTGATGCTCGGAAGCCATTCGCTATGTCATCCCGGCGAGCTCTTCGCTCGATATCAATTTCTGGGCTCTTCTCCGGACTTTTGGAACATGATCTCTCATTCTCTCGCGAATCATCTCTGTCCTACTGGCTGTCCGGGGCGTCCTGCGCATTCGGAGTTCGATCAGACTCTCATGAGACGCGACTAAGATTGCCGAGGACTGAGGACCTATCGGGCCGACCTCTGGAGCTACGATGCTTTCTTGGACATATTATCTACGACCTTCGCGGTCGAAGGACCTCCGTCTTTATCATCAAACTCCTTGCCCAGTCCTTGTCTTTTGCCGACATTCATCTGTTCCGGCTCGAATCGTCGCTAGTCAAGACGTTCGGCCACTGCCTGGACAATAGCCGATCTTCTAGATTACCTGGAGCCCTGCCCGGCTTTCGGTCTCTTCGATGATATAGCTGACGAAAAGCTCAGAACAAGGGCGCAGATGAATTTGGCGAGTCATGAGTAGCTGACAGCATGCGTCCCACATGGAGTCACCAATCCCAAATGGCGTTCTGGATCTCGAGACCAAGTATCGACTCTAGCCGGTAAACCAGTCGCTATCCACCTTGAACAAGCAAACGGTCGGAGATGTGATGATGTGAGTCAGTATCAAAATGGCTTGCTTGTGGACCGTGCTACTTATCGACTAATGTTTGTGGAATCGCCCAAGTTCTATGTGGGCTGACTAAGCTCGGACCCTTTATTCGAGGTGTGACTCAGCGAAGCCCTTTGCTAGTATCAATAGCTTCTTTGGAAAGCGATCGAAATATTCTGGATCTACTACGCTCGGTACTACCAGCTCTCCTTCTCCATCTTTGGATGCCAAAATATCAGCAGTATTAGGTAGGTTGTGTTTATCTCGGGATTACTAATTGCAGCTGTGCTCGAATTGAGTGGCTCCTTTAAAGCGAAGGTTATAGCGAATAGGGTATGTCTTATGCTACACGCAGTGCTGAGAAGACACCCTCACGCAGAAATCCAGCATAAATTGTTCTTCATCTCATACACAGCCCGAGTCCAAGTATTCACTCGCACATCGTCGTTATACAGGTGCATTCGACTGTGGTAATGCTGGAACTCGCTCGGCCCACAAACCACCGCTCAAGAAATTTGATGGGCTTTGAGACCAACCAAATTCCTTTTCTTCAACATCAATCGTGTACATGCCACCGGTCGAACCAACGATGGCCGCCGTACCATATCGAATGAAGGAAGAAGTCACCAACAACTCTCGACGCAGCCAAGGGCCTCTTGCAACAACGCAACCAAGCGAAAGCCAGGAAGCTTCACCCGGGTATCATGATCAGACAGCTGCATGCCCAGACGGTACCGTGCGCTCAAGGTCCGAAAGAGCTGCACCTGGCCGCGACAGAATGGTCGGTCGCGTCGTCGATAACCTCCATCTCCGAGTGGCCCCGGAACTGTGGGTCTTGATATTCTCTCATCTTCCTGCAATTGAGATCAGAAACCTCAGGGGTCAGAGCTTCGGTATTTGTGACCTCATCGACACCAACCAAAATGCGATTGCAAGAGGAGCCATCAAGCGAGCGTTGTCAAGGCTGGGCCAAGAGACTGAACAAGCCAATTCTCTGCCGTCTGAATTCATCGAAGCTTTGCGCGAATGGCTTCAGAAGTATGGTATCTGTGAAAATTGCTATAATTCTGCACAATACGATGACTTAGATGCCTTTATCTGGCACTGGTCTCATCGAATATCGCCGAAGCTGACGACGGAGCAGCAGCCGAGAAGGGAAGACTTCGACACCATGAATACAGCCTGTCGATACATAATTGCGCTAGAGTCAATGGCCTTGCAACTTGACCTCGCAAAGAGAGTACAGTTCACAAGGCAGTACGGCAGCCGGCTACAGACAATTCTCAGGAAACGTCAAGATCTATATGCTTTGAAGTGCGATGACGAGATGCATGCTCTTCTTGATCGACTCGAATGGGATCCTCAACCATACCCTTACGAGCTGCGTTGCGGAGGCCATCACTTTCTGCGACCGCCGGCCCATGTCCAAGTGTAAGTGTGGAACCTGGACACTTTTCATACAAGCCACCTACTGATGTACGCGTTATACCTATGTAGATCTCGCAATGACTTTAGGCATGAGGATGAGACTCTCGAGGAGACTACTCTAGTGGCACTGCGAAGTCACGCAAAGATCATCAACTTCGAGACCGACGTTGACCGCGACCAAGCCCTCCAAAGACTTCATCACGCACTCGGCATACCACGACTTATGGAAAGCGCACCTGCAACCTACCATGCGCCGAGAAATGCGAAATGGGTCAGAAGAATGGTCGAACGCATCATACTGGGCGAGGCTCTTGAGTTCGACTCCTTAGATCAGGCGTGCATATTGGAGGCGATCAAGATTGCTTGATCACACGCGAGGAGACACCGTGTAAATATTGGAACTTGGTCAAGAACAATAGAATATCAAGGCTTCAACAAAACAGTTTGAACCTTTTGCATTAGATAGCTCTGGTCTATAACCCGAGCGGTGGGTTGGCTTGTTGTCAGTCTTGAGCACCGGTACTTTGGTGCTCAAAACGCTCTGCATTTATTGAGTAGGTAGAGATAGATCTAGGCACTTCTTCATCTCTGAGTCTTCTCCGGAACTTGTCCAAAGGCTGTATTCTCGCTTGTTGGCATGGTGACACTTGTACTAAGGCAGGCACGGCAAGCTTTGTAGATGTATACCACCTTCCCACATCCGAGGCCATACCTATTTCTAGGCAGTAGATTGGTTAGAACAGCATCGGTGTTAAGTCCTTGTATGGCCCGGTCAGGGGAGAACGCGGGGTGCTAGCCTTTCTCAAAATCAGGCTGCGTGTGCGCTCGGGCCACCATTCCCGGGCGCAAGCGTAACACAAAGCCTGCGACTTTCGTCCTTCTTCCTTCACTCTACCTCTCAATGGCTTCATGCCATCTGTGCCACGCTGACACCCAGAGACTTCCCGGACACATCCTGGCTTCCTTGGAGGTAGTGCTGTGCAGACACACGCTGTATCGTCCGACAGTCGTGCTCACGGTTGCGATTGAGCGGTTCGAAGCTCAATTCGAAGACGAGACACACAGTCTGTACACTGATCACCCTAAAACGCGATCCGAAAGGCATCGACTGCTTCTTGTACATATTCATCATCAATACAGATCATACCTACCCTGAGACGCTGCACTGCTGAGACCTAGGGCCTTGCGCAGCTGCTGCATCTTCGAGGTGCCGACGCCATGGAAACCATCAAGCGCCTGGAAGGTTTGGCAGAAGAGCTGCAAATGCTGATTCTGAACAATCTCACGGCTAGCGACATCCACGCCGTGCTGGCTCGCTCACCTGCCCTCCAAAAACTAGCTTCGTTGAAACAGCTTGGCAAGGGCGCGGTCGCCTGTCATCAGAGTCGGCTACAGGGCCAGATCGCGAATCTTTGCAATTTCGAAACCGGAGACCACTCCAACGAGTACGCGAACTCTGCATTCATCAAAGCGCTCGTGGACAGGATCGAGATACACGGTCTCCCTTTGGACGAGCCAAACTATTGCCATGCCGAGTACCTTGAGTTCGCAGAGCAGTGGCTTAGGCGTGCGCACAATGTGGTCAACACCCAGACAGCCAGCGCTCACCGCCAAATCACAATGTTGGCATCGCTATGCATGAACTTTATCAGCATACATTTACATTTTCACAAGCCGGGATACCAGCTCGCACTTCACTCTCAAGATCGCATGTACCGGGCACTGGAGAGATCGGAATCGCTTGGTCTCTTGCGCATGAGCCGTACGCAGCTCCAAACAGTGCTTCAGTTGGCGCATTCGAAAGGACTGTTCACCGCTGCAGGCAACCGTTCCGAGGCATGGTTCAGGAGGCCCAGGGCAATATTCCACAGCTCTTGCGACACCATCACGAACTTCTTGGACGACATGGTTGGTATACCGAAGCCTGCGCGTCCTGGCCCGTTCACATATGGGTTTTCCACCAGCAAGGCCTACGAGTTGGTCGCTCTCAGCTCCAAGAAGCCCGAGGGAAGCATTACAACACTGGAAAAGGCCTTTCTACTGGAAATTATCCGGATATCTCCTGTGAGTTAGCGGGCCGGCCGAAAGTAGTATTATTGTGAGCGTTTAGAATACGTGGTCGGTTCCTCCTCTCAAAGCTCGCCCCCACTCTTAACTCTAACTCTAACTCTAACCCTAACCCAGCTCGGCGGTCCGGCCGAAGATGCAGCAAGGCGCTTCCCAGATTTCAGATTTCGAGCAACAGCAAACGACTTTGAACGTCAGCTTGTTCTGTCAACATCCGTCGTCAGTAAGACCTGCCGATTCAAGACATAATTATGGCAACTTCCCTTGATGCGCTACCAGCGGAGATTCAGCTGGTGTGTATTGTCGCACCATTGTTGACTCCAGAACTGGACTGACGATCTACAGGCTGTGCTCTCGTGGCTGCCAGCCAGAGATATTCAGAAATGCCGCCGAATTAGTCACTATTTTCAACAATTGATCGATCTGTCGGAGAATCAGCAGCTTTGCGTCGGGCCAAGTATTGCTCGTTCGCTCGACCGCCTGAAGCAACTGACCGATAAGTATTGCGATTATCCTCTGGATACGACTGCAGAAGATGGTGAGTATTGCATCGGCCTTCGTCATTGCACCAGTCTCCGCGATCGAGATAGAGGAACACGAGCTCTGCGGGCATGCTAATACCTGCCCTTCGCTTCTAGGCACGCCGACTGCGTTCCTTGATGCGCTCGTTGCTTTCCTTCGGCTGAGGGGTATTGTTATTCCTTCGAGCGACCACAAGGATCGGAAGGGTACCTCGCTATTCAGTGATCGGCTGTCTCGCTTCAGTACACATTGGGTCTACCGTTCGACGGGCGAAGTTGTGAAGCAATGGGATGGGTCCTCACAAGCACACATCAGCAGCCAGCTGGTCGCGCAGATGGCACAAAGTCTCCTCGATTACCACATGTTCCACGACGAACAGGGTCTTGAAAAACATTTGCGACGTTACCTCATCGCCGCTTCACAAAATTGCTCGGAGATCCTCGGTTTAAGGGAGCCCAAAGATATGCAACGTTGGCTTGACATGGTCGGAGAGCCCGGTGTATTCTCACATATCCCGATCATTCCCGGCGAACGATACGGCAGAATAGGCACAATGGTACGCTCGCTCCACACTGCAACGTCGGCTGTGCTAACAACTTGCAGAGCTGGGGTATAGTACCTAGAGCTGCCCGTTTGAATGATCAAGAGCTGGCGCACGAGATGAACAAGCGTGCCAAAGCTCTGAATATGCCTCAAATGGACGAGACCTCGCCGTTCAAATACATGGTCCATACCACTTGGGCGCGCGACCATGTCCAGGCTGCTGTCTCGGCCAAGGTGGACAGCATAGTGAGAGCGGCAGTGCTGGAGGAGATGTTCCTATTGGAGAAGCCGAAAGCGCAGCCAGACTGATCTTGATGCGTGCTGGAAGAGATCTGTTCTCTAAAGTTCTGACAGAAGTAGTGTCTGAGCAAAGCAGATCCTTTTTATCCTCGATGACAATGATCAATCGCTAGACCATTGCCATCGTGTCCATAGCTAGCACTTTAGCGATATCCAAATGCAGGCAAAGTCCCGTCTTCTCCGTCTCTTCGCTGGCGTGTCGACGACCGTAGATTTCTTCAGTTCGCTCGACCAATGCATTGCATTGCAGCCCGAGGCGTCGTGTATATGCTTCTCTGTGGCGCGTGTGGTCTGATGGAACGTCGATGGTGATCCACGGCAGGCGAATCGAGGCGCATAGCTGTGAGTAATGGTGAGAAATGAAGCCTAGATTACTTGATGCCAAGACATTAGTCAGGTCACCGTCATGGGGTCCACTTTCATGTGCAACCTGGAACCGCGACACTTGGTGCATGAAGATTCAACTTTACTTCACCTACTTCACCTCCTCGCGATCCCTCGCACCGGACCCAGACGCTTTGCTGTTGTATGCGCAGAGCGATGGTCCAAGCAACGATCTAGCTATTCCACCATGGCAGCCAACAAGGCTCCTATCACTATTCTCGAACTACCGGTTGATCTCCTGGTGATGATCTTCCCATATCTCGACGCCGCAAGTTTTCTGAACCTTACTGCAACATGCAAAGCCTTACACGCTGCCGACTTCATACACGAGAGCACATTCTGGTCTGCTCTTGTGCGACGCGACTTCCGCGTGCCCAACCAGCCCGTAGCGCAAACAGACGGCGAGCGGTGGCAGAAGCTGTACAAGCGGCTTCGCACCCAGAGCAAGATCTTCACATGGGGAAACAACGAGAAAGGCTGTCTCGGCCATTCCAATGAGCATCCAGGACCACGCATATTGAGTGGCCCTGGCTTTCGCAGGGTGCCGCGTAGAACGAGGCATGTCAGTTGGCCAGGTGAAATGGAGGGCCTTGAGGAGCTGGGCGTTATATCAGATATCCAATGTGGCGGCTGGAGCACTACCTTGCTGACTGCAAAGGGTGCCTTGTACACAGTGGGCGTGCTGGATGGTATGCAATTCGACCATCGTCGGCCACCTCACTTTCAGCAGCCTCGCCTTTCGCCAACGCCGCTGAAATTCCCAACAGGAATGCCGCATCCGAAGGATCGCTACGACCCCGCCACAGCGATCAAGCAGCTTTCAGCTGGCAGATCTCATGTTCTGGCATTGAGCGACAGCGGCATGATCTGGAGCTGGCAAAACATCGATCTTCCGGGCTTGCGAGTCAAATTCGTCCACCACACTCTCAAGGAGAATGGTAGTGAAAGTGGCGCTGGTGTCGTGAAGAAAGTGGTCGCTGGCTGGAATCGCAGCGTAGCTCTGATCGAAGGCACTGGTCTTGTCTTGTGGGAGCCGCTTCAGCTGGAGCCTGACGAATGTGACACACTTGATGCGGCACTTGTTCTGGAAAGTGCTGTTGTCTCCAAAACACGACATGTCCAGAAGAGCGAGCTGCCAGAAGATGCAGACATCGGCGAGGTACTGAACTTTGTAGTTATGGAAAACACTATCCTCTTCAACACACACCTTGGCAAGCTCTTTGCAGTGGAGATCACCTCCCCTCGAGATATGCCTGAGCCTGTCGAAATACCCATTCCCGCGTCGAAGACCGCCGGATTTGACGTCACATTTGTTACCGATGTGCAAGGCTCTTTCCAGAACTTCGCTGTATTCACCAAATCAGGCGCCGTTCTCACGAGCAACCAAGACAGCATCATGCCACGCCTTCTCAACCAAGCATCATCTCGGCGCATATTCAAGCGGATCCCAGCTTTACAGAACAAGCAAGTCATCTCGCTCGCATTCGGCGACTATCACTTTCATGCTCTCCATGCACCTGGCTATATTACTTCTTATGGTTATGAGCCGCAGTCATGTGGTGCACTTGGTCTTGGTGGCATGGGCGTACCCGAAGGTCGATTACGAGGCATTAGAAACCAAGGCATCGGCGGAGACGGACGCTTGGTACCGCATGCATACACTGAGGGCCGAAGAGTCTGGTTCGAGCAGGAGAAGCGTGAATGGATCTCCTTCATCACATCTGGTGGTGTGAACGAAGAAGAAGCGGCCGAGCGTGTGAGAATGGCAATTGGCAGTCCGGGAATTACTGCCCAGGGAGAAGTCAGCGAATGGATCGAGCAAGAAGGCAGAGATTGGGCTCAGAAGTATGGGATTAGCACCGAGGGCGATGACGACGATGGTCTCGGCGCGTACTTCGCACTGAACGTAACTGCTGCTGGCTGGCACAGCGGCGCCCTCGTTCTAGTCAACGAGAGCTTGGCCAACAGGCTGCGAAAAGCAGTCGAAATTCCTGACACGCCAAGTTCGGAACACTCGTCAGAGGACAACCGGGTCGAAGCCAGCTCAAGCTCGGTTGCTGAAGGTGAGCCTCCAACACTTTTGGACCGTGCTACAGATTATGCTCGCTATTTTCTAGGCCTCGCCCCCTATGATGTGAACTCAAGCGCTTACGATCCAAATGCAGCACGCCCTCGCGGAAGCGCAAATGCCATACCTGATACTGGCAGGCTCCGATCAGGTGCTTACTTTGGCGCTTCTCCTCGACCAGGCTACCACTACATCTGGTCAAACGACCACTTTCCACGACTAAAGCTTGGTGATGGGACTGAGATGCCAGGAACTGTTCCCTTCGATGAGTGGCGATATGGCAGGCCGGATTTTCAACTGGAATGGGAGGACCCAACGGACGAACAGGATGAGTAATGAGCATACCGAGAGACAGGCTTATGAATTGATGAGCGGAATAAAGGGAGTACGAAGCAGCACGAGAGATGCTTGCAGATAGTGCGTATTGCAAGCCTATCAGATACCACTGAATCTTCTATCTGAATACCCATTACCACCCAGACCGAGAATTCGTTTCCGAAAGCTGCGTTGCTCACGACCGTAGTGTGACAAGCATATCGCAGGTCGCCACTCGCTCTTCATCCGAGAAGAGAACCCACAATGGACAGATCGCCGGTGCTGCACTGGCTGCTGGCAAGAGTGATCGGAATATTGATCGGAATAAGTCCCTATGCACAAAAAATCAGCTCGCGTATATTATCAGACCCATCTGCGACTTACGACATTGTTCGTGACGGCTGAGTTCGGGCAACACATGACTACTCCCGTCGAGCAAGAACTGCCTCCGGTCAGGCCAGTGCATGACCCACCGCCCAGTCCGTTCAACCCGAGGAGAGACAACAAGCCTCCTGCGTTGTTGTTGGCAGTGTTGCAACAGAAAGCCGCATTGCCTTGGTTGCTGCAGATGTTGCTTTCGGAGTTGGTTTTGGTATTGCCGTTTCCTATGGCTGTGGAGCCTTTGCCTTCGTGGCCGGAGCCAGAGCCAGAGCGGGACTGCCCTGCTCCTTGGGCCGTGGGAGCTGCGAGAGCACCGGTCGCGAGGAGGGCGACGATTGCTGTTGTGAATTGCATCTTGATTGCGGAACGAATGTGGTTGTGAAATGAGTGGTTGAACTTGGTGAGTTCCTTGAAACGAATGTTGTTGTTGTTGTTGTTGTTGCTGGATGGAGATGAGCTGACTGCTTGAGTATTGGCTTTCGAGCTTTACTTTCGAGCTTCATATATCTCAAAAGACCGACAATGCCAATGCTACGTCTCAACACGTTCTCCTGCCAAGCAAGCCCTGGCGTGAAGATCACGAAGACGGGACCTGGATTTGCGACATTACGACACTTGGACGATAATTCAGGAATTGCGATCGCCTAGGAGCCTCGCTGCAAATTCTCACTTGCGCATACTGGTTCCCTCGCAAGGCTGAGTCAAGCTTCCCAAGTGCGCGCAGAGTCAAGAGCCAAGCTTATGAGGCTGATGTGGCTGGTCGTACGCTCATTTGCACATGCTGATCCACGAGAACTCAATTCTTGGGCAGAGACAGGAGTGTGCGAGTACAGAAAGCATCTCTGTTGGGGGATACTCTTGGCTCCCACGTCACGACAGCGCTCCCAGTGAATGGTCTGCGCTACGAGGCTGACGAAGGCCAACAAGGCTTTTGGCAACTTTATGCACATCAAGCTGTTCGAATCTCTCGAGGCTGAAGGTCTCCACCGATGCTCACAACCTCGCTGTGGCGGCCTCCAGCTGCCCAAACAACTTCGGAAAGTTTGGAGTTCCTGTGTGCGCAGTCCAACCTTCGTCAATCACGAGTGCCTGTCCAGTAATATACGATGCCCCGTTAGAAGCCAGAAACATCACCGCTCGCCCGATCTCTTCCGGATCTGACTCCAGCAGAACCTCGTGTATGGCGTTCTCGGATCGGAATGGCACTGTCATCAGTGTCACCACGTATCCTAGACACACGCAATTCACTCCGATGCCTTCTCTTGCGTGGTTAAAGAGCCATCGTCCGTATCAGATTGACCGTGCCCGCTTTTGCGGCCGAGTACGAACATAACCCACAATCTCCAAGCAATCCTGCCGTGCTTGCAGTCGAGACTATCGATCCACCTTTGCCTTGCTTCCTCATCTGTGGGATCGTAGCTCTTGCGAGATAGAAAAAGTCTGCATAAGTTCGTCTTGATCACGGCTTCGAAAGTGGCGACAAACCGTTGCTAGATCCGCGAGTCGAGCTCCGTTGTGAAAGAGCACATCCAGACCACCTAACTTCTTTCTGGACACAGGCCTTCACTGCATTTTCGCAGTCCGAGATGTCGCATTTCTGGAAGCGGACGTTCTGGTTGCATAGGCGTTGAAGGATGTCTCGTTATTCGAGATCTGTCACGAACACCTTGGCTCCTTCTTGCACGAATAGTTCGCAAGTGTCTGCATCGAGCCCAGATGTGCCACAAGTTACCAAGACGACTTTTATTGGTGAAGCGTCGGGAGGTCAGTCATGATATTCGCTTAGCGTCACCAGGTACGGAAGTGAGCCAGAACTACAGTACCTTTTCTGAGAGACTAAAGCCCTCATGAGAAATGTCGGCCAACCGGCGTGCCACTTACGAAACGGGTCGCACAGGCCAGCATTCAAGCTTAGTAGCTGCTATGATCAGACAAATCGTCCCATCAAGGTTCATTTGCATTCGAGCAGGAGTACAGTATTCCGGCATTCTGACTGCTATCAGCTTTTCCTCAAAGAATGAGCTCGTAGAACGATGATTTCGGAGGAATCTTGGTGTGAGAACAGGTGAGTGATCGATCATGCCAGAGAATTTTTTTAATGGCTGGTAGCGGACACAGATATCTAGGCATGCATCGTCGCCTGCGACATTCCAGCTCACTTCGAACAACAATATCCCTTCGGCTTCGATGCCCAACTAGTCTCGGTTTTATGCGCTAGGAGGAGAGATTCCAGCTGTACCTCAAAGATGTTGCTTGGAAATTATCATGTCGAGAAATTCGTCCGTTTGCGAAAAAAAAAAAACGCTTTGAGGACGCTGTCTGGGACGAAGAAGCTCAAGTTTAGAAAGTCACGATTCGGAGTTTGGAAACGGATGAGATGTTTGTCGATAAATGCAATATTCTGATTTTGAACTCTTGCAAGTGGCCCGATATTCCTGGCCTTCATGATTTCACAGGCCCGTATATGCATTCTGCCAGGTGGGATGAGAGCTTCGACTGCACAGGTAAGACTGTGGCCTTGATTGGTGCTGCAAACAGTGGTATCCAGGTCCTGCCTAAGGCCAACAAGATTTTGCATTTCATGAGAGGCAAGACGTGGATCTCGCCAGTCGGCTATGGAGCGGAGGAAGGTGGCGCCGCTGATGAAGTCGAGCACTAGCTAGAGGAGCGCAAGTACTTTATCGAGAACCTAGAAGAGTACAAGAAGGATCGACATAAAATCGAAGGCGGCATGAATTGACCGTAGCTTGTTACCTTCCGAGGCACAGATATCCAAAACCTCCTTTGGAAGATCTCTGACGAATCTTTGAAAGAGAAGCTGAAGACCACGACCGAAGTATACGAGAGCCTGCCATTCTTGCTTCAAGCGGAAGCCAGAAGAAAGAAGGCGAAATTATTTAGTGGCTCTTCTATGCATGCTCAGAGAAGCGCAGGTAAGTCCTCGGTTCGAAGATTTTCATCACGTCCAGGAGCTGAACACGATCCGGAACGCTCTGGCATGGCCTAACCACCGCTCAAGTCAACCATGAGAAGACCATGGAGTATCTTGATAACGTCGAGATTCCGCCAGTCAGCAATCCAGGACCACGACCGAAGGCTAATGGCATTACGACTCAGCTCAACGGCAATGGACTGAGTCATATTTTGAACGCCCCGGGTTCTTGTGGAAGCGCAGATGAAAAGATCGTGTTGCATATTTTAACGTCGACAGCAGTGGCATGTTTAGTGAAGTGTCCAAAAAGCACAATGCGAGTTGAGCGCCTGATATTGTCAAATTTCGCAATACGCTGTTTGATCAAATGGCAACACATGCAAGAGCTATCTTTGAGAACTCGCGATATTGCGACAGTGCAGCTACGTCCATTGCTTCAGGGACAGGGTATGGTTCGTCCGGCAGGTGATTGTTTGGTCGAAGACGCACGCCCTGTGTCATGATGTTGGCTTCAGCGTCGTAAAGCTCTGGGTAGAGCTCGAAAAAGGACGGGTTCAGGCGGTAGTTGGAGGCAGAACCATTGCTTAGGGCCAGCTGTTGATGCGCCGCCTTCGCGAGGCGAACTGATTCAAATTGTTCGTTGACACTTAATGCTGGCAGTTTGGAATTCTTTGAGCGTTGTTCAGACACTGTGGTATCGCAAGAGTTGCGGCCCGTCTTATCCTCTTCATTGATCGATTGATCTTGTGCTTCGCCCTCTGCAATTGCTTGCATC
Organism: Pseudocercospora eumusae; assembly: GCA_001578235.1. Taxonomy (NCBI): domain Eukaryota; kingdom Fungi; phylum Ascomycota; class Dothideomycetes; order Mycosphaerellales; family Mycosphaerellaceae; genus Pseudocercospora; species Pseudocercospora eumusae. The sequence goes on along the minus strand of LFZN01000248.1, from coordinate 21,978 downwards.
AGAGTCCAGACAGAGACATAGCCAGCCACCGGTTGAGGACATCTCACAAGGGTGGAAAGGTCAGCTTGGACCACATACGCTTTCCCAACGTCACTGATAACTTGGTCCAGTTTGGGATTGGGGGAATGATGGATAATCAGTTTATCACGCAGACTCGGGCATGGAATTTAGTCAATAACGCTAGGATGAGCGACCGAGATCTGAAGTTTTGTCGGACGATATTGAGGCACAATCTTTAGTAGATTAGCTGCCGTGCGGTCGATTCTCCACGCTGTGAGGTCTTTAACAGCGGCGAGAGTCCTCGTGTACGTCTCCCAAGAAGCCATGCGTGTCCAGGAGATGTTCACGAAAGCCGTTATCATGAGCTCAATGGCGCCAAGTAGTCTGTTTGACAGGTTAGCATGATCGCGATTTTCTGAAACAACTCAATATTGTGGCACTCACTGCCTGTTTGCGATTGGTAGTTGACCGGCGGTAGCACAATCATGCGCCAGGCACGCCTCAAAAGCGTCAATATGGTCGGAGAAACTTGAGTTGTTGACTTCAGGACGTGGAACTCATTGCAATATGGTCTACCTCGATCGATGAGGTCAGTGTAGTGGTTCTGACCGAGTGGGCTTGGTAGGTGGCACAACGGAGTCTGCGGAAAAGAATGTTGTGCAAAGTCGGCATCAGCCATCCCATCAAGCTCGAGAATCTGGCTTGTGCACCCCTCAGACTCGGTTATTTCATGAACTGCGGTGCCAAATCCGTTGAGGCGAACAACGTTTTCACCGGCCCATGTACAATTTACTCCGTTCTGAAGGATTTGTGGTGTGCTGAGCCTCTCTGTCGTTATGGGAGATGTTGCTGAATTGGTGACTGGGACATATGACATTGAGTCCAGATCTGTGTGTACGGTGTCGTGTATCGACGTCGTTTGCCAACTGTGTCTTTCAAGCTCAGCCGTGGAATCCAGGGGTGGTGTGGCAGGCTGCTCCGACGCGGATGAGGAAGACTTATGATCGTATTCGTCGAGGACGGGCTTTCGCAGGGTCAGCGATGCTATCTTTGAGTGCTGATGATGTCCGTACTTGATCAATTCCCAAAGCTCGCGCAGCAGCATCGGCCAGAGCCTTCAACGAGATCTGTATGCCTATAGCTTTCTTGTGCACAGAGAGCAACTGCTCCCTAAGTAGGGCATTCTGGTCTTGCAGCTGTGTTACGTATGCCGCATCTGGTGCTGGCAATTGCTCAAGTCTCTCTTCCAGCTCCTGTATTCGCATGGCTTGACGAGCTCGAAATGCTCTCTGGGACATTCGATTTCGCAGCTTCCTTTGCTCTGGCCCGTTCACATTATCTTTTCCTTGCCGACTGCGCGACCCCGGCCCTGGAGTCTTTGCGATCTTTGAAGGCATGATATTGATTGCTCGAGTCTTCAAAACCTATGCACTCAAGAGCAAGACGTCTTCTATGTAAATGATCAGTGAACGTCTGGCAGGGCACGAGTTTAGCTTCCTGTGCTGGGCCCAGCTCCCAAAGATTGACTTCCCCGCAGAAGATCAAGCTTAGGTGAAGCTCGACACGCACTCACGTGCCGACCAGCAGAGACGTACAGTACAGTCATGGTTTGTACAGTCATTGCCAAGACCAAGCATGTGCTGTAGCCCTGAGCTCGGCTGTACGATACCACCTCAGCTATGCGGGGCTGCAAAAGCGACAGTAGCCATAGTCGACTCAGCGTGTTGTGGGTTGCGGCAGTGATGTAGCAGGGAAACATTTCGAAGTAATCTCCGCACTTTCCTTTCGCCTGATTTAAGCATCCGTCTCTTATCGTGCGCATCATCATTCACGCTCTGATCTTGGCCTTGCAATAATGGGCTCGATAGGTACGCCAATGGAAGAAGCCCAGGAGCACATGAGGAGGGAAGGCTGGTGTGTTGTTCCTGATGTGCTCAGTCCGGAGCAGACTAAGAAGACACTCGATGAGCTCTGGTCCGTGGCCGAGTCAGCCAACAAGCGCGGTGAAGACACCTTCATGCCATTCCTGGACCCTAATGCAAGCAATGTTCGAGTATTCTACCTGTTGGAGCACGAACATTTTCGAGACTTAATACAGCATCCCACAGCGGTTCAAATGGTCAAGAGCGTGCTGGGAGAGCAGTTCCTGATCAGCAATTTTACTGCAAATATCGCTAGGCCTGGAAGCAAATCTATGGGCCTGCATTCAGACCAGTCTCTTGTCACGCCTGATCCGTGGACCCGAATCGAAGCCATGAATGTCATTTGGTGTCTGACAGATGTATACTTCGAGAATGGCGCGACCTTGTATATTCCTGGTTCCAACAAGTGGCAGAGAAGAGGCGATATTCCGAAAGATGCCAAAGAGAGATTGAGGCCATTCGAGGCCAAGGCTGGCTCAATTGTTGTGATGGACGGCACAGTCTGGCACACATCCGGTGCGAATGTTACCAAGGATCAAGATAGAGCCCTGTTGTTCGCATACTACACTGCGCCACATCTACGCCAGCAGGTCAACTGGACGAGGAAGCTCAGTCCAGAAGTCAAAGAGTCTCTTTCGCCTCAAATGGAGGAGTGGTTGGGCGTATGTAGACTTACCCGGTCAGCATTTGGTGCAATACTGACATTCGTTGCAGCTTAGCGTAGCAGCGAACCTAGGAGAGGCGATCGTGCATTTCAAGTATCTCGACGACCAGTTCGCAGAGGATGGCAAGGGCTCGGGTGCTGATACTGCGGCCGCGTTCGCGAAGTCCTCGCACAGCAAGTGACCATTGCTTTTGCAAGCTCTTAGCATCTTGTCCTCTGCATCTTCAAACTCATGCTCAGCCAATGCTCAATGACATTTTGGCGCCATTCCTTCTCGCTCCACGGTCTCGCCAGCTGCCTCCTCTTACTCGGAATATCACAATGTTCAGCATTGCAGGATCGGGTCGATCTCGTCCAAACTCGCATGGGGCACGATGGTTGCATGATCGGATATGTGAGGCTCGTTGTTATGCACCCTCTGCGATGCGGATCATGGGTTGGGTTTGTGCTTCGAAATTGTTCGCGTGCAGTCATATGTAGGAGTCGTTGTCTAACTCTTCCCTCCGTGACACGAATGCTTTTGGCTTGCGGCTCTTCCCGTCGAGCCTTGTTGCCTGACGCAGAACGCGTTTGGTCAGACGTCCTTGTTGGAGTCTGGAACGTGTCGGCGTCGCCCTTGCTCAATCCAAGAGGCGTCTTCGCATCTTAAGTTGCCAGATTGGTTCTGTGACAGATGCTCAGCATGAACACGTTCCTCACCTTCTTCGAATTCGCGATCCTTCAAGATTCGGCCCTACCGAAATCTCCCGGTCTCAGCCGCAAGAGAGGTATACATATCGCTGCGGCAGACACTGACCGCTCTACGCATCGCAGTCAGCCTCCTCGATCGCCTCCAACGCTTCAGTAGACACCCGGCATGGCCCTTACATCAACAAGAAAATTTCTCGAGCATTTTGATCAAACATACCGCCTATCACCAATAATCCTGACCTCCCTGGCCGTTCTAGGGAGCTTTACTGCTTTCACTTCTTTGTGCAAGCTTACCTCTTTTGTACATTTGCATTTTCTTCGAACCAGCAGTCTTCATTCATATATCGACCCCAAGAAACCTTCATGGGCGTTGGTGACTGGAGCCTCCGATGGCATCGGACGAGGCTTCGCGGAGGAGCTTCTTTCTCGGGGCTTTAATGTAATCCTCCATGGACGCAATCCGAGTAAGCTTGAACGTGTGAAGGCAGAACTTATGATTCGGTGGCCAGAGCGGCAGATGGAAATCTTGGTACTGGACGCTATGCTGGACTGTGAGGACCACGAAAAGATCAATACTGCCTTGCTAAAATTCCAGGCGCTCAACTTGAAGATTCTGGTCAATAATGTCGCAGGCGAGTTGCAGCCACTTTTTCAATCGCATGCTTTGCGAAGCGCAGCAGACAACCGTAAGCTCATGAATGGGAACTTCGTCTTCGCGACAGAAATGACGAGATTTATTGCTTCCGCAGCTCATTGAGAACAAGCCGTCTCTGATACTCAACATTGGGTCGGGCTCGGCACGGCTCCCATGCCCATATATTGCCGTCGCAGCTGCATCAAAGGCTTTCTTGGAGTCTTTCTCGCGAGCCCTTGCTGCAGAAATGGTCGCAGAAGGACACCCTGAAGTTGAAGTCATGTATAATTTGGTCGGGATGTGCTCTACAGGGAGTGAACCACGACCGGTGTCATTCCTCGTGCCAAGCTCGAGACAATTCGCAAAGAGCAGTCTGGGTCTGGTGGGCAGTGGCAGGAGAACTGTATGGGGATACTGGCCACATGCATTACAGTTCGAGACGATCTTCACATTGCCGCACTCGATTATAGAGTGGATTTGCATTGATCTGGTGCGGAAGCTCAGAGCCCAGGAAGAGGGTAGGAGAGGTCGCAAATGAATATGACTGTATGTTCACAGCTTAGGCGAGTTCGGCAGAGTTGGCCAGCGGTTGACAGATGGATTGCGATGGAGAGCCTTGAGTAGTGGCGGAGCAGCGGCCATCATGTCTCGTACAATAGCATAATGTGCATGCGTGCTGTTAGATTGCATTCTCTTGTAATCAACAGCCATCATATATATATATATATATATATATATATATATATATAGCCCATCTTTAGTGTCCAAGAACATGTCGTAGGAAGGAGCAAGAAGGTTTGGTCATGCAGGGACGCAAGGTGTCTTGGCAACCAACAAGGCGCTCACTCGCGATGCAACCTCTTTTTCACTCTCTCTATTATCAAAACTCATCACGCTTGACGACTAAGCACTGGTGGGCAGCTCTACTGACCACGTCGATTCTATTTCGTCAGACGGTGAGCTGCACATCGTCACAGTGGCCGGTCATGGTTGTGCAGAGCATCGGGCAAGATGATGTCTCAAGACTCTCCTCACACTGCTTGAACATCACATCACAGAACACTCCAGATCCATTCTTCGCCGTTGCTAATGGCAAGTTCTACATGACTTTTACTGGCAACGATCGCGTTCCTCTATGGGAAGCAGACCGCTTGGTCGACTTTTGGGAAGATAGACCTAGAATTGGGCCAGTGTGGTACGAGTTGACGCAAGAGTTATACTGGAACATGCGCTGATGGCAACAGGCGGCCACCTCCAGATACACCCCACTCTGCTCGGTTGTGGGCTCCAGAGCTTCATTGCATCCGTGGTCGATGGTATGTCTATTATGCTGCCATGGATCCTAAACTTGGCAATAGGTCACATCGAATGTATGTTCTGGGTGGGCCTCCAGCGACAGCAGATCCTCATGCCGGCCCATGGGAGTTCTTAGGTCCGATCAAAGGCATGGACCAAAGACAGTGGGCGATCGATGGCACTGTCTTCGAATTGGCAGACAAGCTGTACTTCGTGTACTCCGGATGGTCCCTCAATCGCTCTTTCGAGGACGTTCGGGAGGACCTTCAAGAGCTGTACATCATTCATCTCTCAGATCCAACCACTGCTGCCTCAAATCCTGTGTGCATCTCCACACCAGATTGTCACTGGGAAAGAACAGGTGCGGTCGGCATCAACGAAGGTCCTCAGTGGCTCTCGTCACCGAACGGCCAATGGAGAGGTTTGGTCTACAGCTGCGGTGCAAGCTGGACTCAGCATTACAAGATGGCTCTCCTGCGCTTAGTAGGAGACGATCCTCTGTGGGCGCCAAATTGGCACAAGTCGCGGGATCCATTGCTTCAGAATGCCAGTCATGGCGAAGGGCCTTTCGCACCTGGACATGGCTGCTTCCTTCAGCTGGGAGAGGATACTATTGCACTCTTCCACGCCACAGACAGAGACACCGATGGCAATCAAGGTCGGAAGTGTAGGATGCAGAGAGTGTCATGGACACATTCAGGTCCGGTGATGGGAAGATATGTCGGACGCGCAACAAGAGATGTCCAGGAATTTCTCGGTGATCAGTCTTGCGGTGCAGTGCTGAGGAGGGCGCTACTGGGCGAATGTGCAAGTGCCTCATGATCAATATTGACCTTTTAATGCACAACAAGAAGCTGTGCGCTCTGGACCTTGTTGCACATCGGAAAATTCTAGTCTTCGGCTCAATTTGAGCTTGTCACCGAAAGCTTAGCTTCGGTACAGGCGGTCGGACCACGGAGCGCCACTTGAGGCGAAAGATAAGTACCGTGCGGTGGAACTTGAATCCACTCTCCAATCTCCAGTCCCATGTCTGGACTCTGGTCGTTTTGTGATTAGCAAGACGCTTGCGCGTGTGCGAAGGCTTTTGCGGACTCGTAATAATGGGGACGGGACACTATGATACAATGTAGGTTGAACTTGCGTTCTTCTTCGTTCCCTCGAATCGTCAAGAATCAAGCATATATCAGCTAGGGTTGAAGAAACATAGCCCTTGCATTGGACACAAAGTGTTGGAAGTCACAATTGAAGCACGCGGAAATCTAGACTCGCTCGCTCCTTCGAACTCGGCGGCGCCATCGCTACTGCTGCGCATCAGCACTCATTGGCATACACAACACAACACGCCACAATACAACATAGCACACTCGACTCTTCAGCAGATACAGCAATACTAAGCAGCTCAGAATGAAGCTTTCAATTCTCCTCCTCGCTACCAATGTAGCCGCAGTGGCACTTGCAGAACCTTTATATAATCGAACTCCGGAGCCAGAGCTTGAGCAACCCACTTCAACACTACTGGAGGATGGTCATCTGGAGTATGATCACTTTCTGTGTCCAATCTGAATCTATCCATCTAACCGCTGTCCCAGGATTCGGCAAAACAGAATCTACAGACCGGACGCCGTCGCTGCTACTGAGGCAGCACCAGTTGTAACGACAATATGGCAAGCCAGTCAAGTCGGTACCTCTGCGACTTATATACAAATCATCGTCACGCAAACGTTCGCCGAAGTGCCCGAGCAATGGCCGTCGGCTGGTGTGGGATCTATCGGATACGGCACTCTTGTCAAGACCAAGAAGAACAAGCGCGATGCGGAGCCTACTGGTCGGTGATTGAAGCTCCTCGAGCTGCTACACAAAAGACACTGAGAGCGCAGAACTTTCGTTGACGAAATGCTAAAGCTGTGGTCACAGGCGGCACGCCGGTCGTCCTTGAGCTGCACACCAAAATCGAGACGATATGGCTCCAACCAGTCACGCAGGTCATCGAGTTACATGTCGTGCCGACACTTCCAACTTTTCCTGGCCTCGGTAATGAGACGGTGATATCGAACGACACGGCCACATAAGCGACGATTCTGTTTCGGTCGGAAGCTGGCGAAGGAGCTTCGAAGGCTCGAATGTTGGAATGAATATCGAAGTTGAGCGTTTGAGCGAGTATGAGCATGGGGAACAAGGTTTCAAGCAGTATGAGCATACGCCAGATTTGCAATGAGCATATACCAACCAGCATCAGTTCCCGTGGCATATAGCAGGTACAGCCAGTGCGTCGGCCTGTCTATCGCCTCGTCGTAGCGTCGCGAGTGACTAGCCGTGAACAGCAACAGCCATATCGTGAGTGCTCTACCACAAAATGCTGCTCTACAGCAAGATATCATTTCCTCTTGAGTCAAGCAGCTCTGTCTCTTGGCATAAGTTCACGCTTGGTAAATGTACTTCGTCGACAGAAGCCCCCGGGCGTGGAGCCATCACGACTCCGTAATGTCGCCACATCCATGCTGTCAGCATACCTCGCAACATGCATCGATATAGCCTTGAGGAAACAGAAGCAGAAGCAAGATGAGGTCTTTCCAAGAAACCTTGGCGGCATTTGACTCGGCCACGTGCGAAGCTTGTCCAAGCCCTTACGTAGCCAAGCGTTCCTGAAGATTGTTTCTCCGGAAAGCCTTCTGAAGACTTTGCACAATTAAATCATAACAACCTACAACGCTCAACGATAAGGTACCCATGGTGAGGAAGTATGCAAGTCATGCAGGTCCGGAGAAAGGCTCGGATGCTGCGGCAGATCATCCCCCAAGGCTCCCAATGGCATCCTTTGTCTGGAGCTTACCACCTGGAAGCGCCTGAACGGCACCAATGTATAACGAATTGACTTTAGACCTACTCGCGACCAGTGAGAAAGTCGCAATGACCACGTCATGGTAAGGACAGGTCCGCTCTTGTAATGCCCTCGTGCTTCATTCTTTTCCTTTCCTTCCTCCATCGTCGGTACTGAACGCGAAGATTACCCAGATCATTACACTATGCCTCACGATATTCCCTGGAAAGTTGATGTGAGACATCATCCAGGCTCCAGCGCGAAAGACATTAAAGATGAGCCTGAGTGGACGGGAGGTCACCAGCATCGTGTAGGATATCGTAACAGACAGGGCCGTGTACCAGGGCTCGTTCATCAAGGTGACGAACAATCAGACGAGCCAGAGCTAGTCAATTCGTCTGGTAGCTCTGAGCCAGAAGAAGAGATCGAGTTTGATCAAAAGGCTAAGAGCGAATTTGAGGACTTGAAGGCTCGAGCGAAACAAGGTGACCTTCTCAACTTCAGAGATATCATAAGCCACCAGGAGGACTTCCATTTGAGATACCCACAGAACCGTAGCTTGGGATGGAGATATGTACTTGAAGCTTCCGAGGATTGGGTAAAGAACGAGGAGAAGTGGCCAGCAAATCTGAAACGAAAGCAGAAGGAAGAGGCTGCCAAGAAAGAGAAAGATACGCACACGGAAGATGGAGTCGAAATCAACAACCAAAAGCAGGATGCCAAGGAGAAGCCGAAAGCAGAAGAGACGGATCAAGAAGAGAACGACTGGAAGCGAAAGGAAGGAGAAAACAGCAAGCACCACGATGCATACGCCGGGGATGACGAAAAGTCCGATGGCGAGAAAGAGGAGGATAAGCCAGAGTACGAAAAATTGCTTGAGCGCTACACACCACAAGAGATTGCACTTCTTAAATCGTTGAAGCATGAGAAGGAATATCGTAGCAAGCTACAACAGAATGATGGCAAGCGAAAAAGTCCTCAGACACACAACAGAACAACAATTGCGATCGATGAGCAGGATCAGTTCTCACCAGACAATTGGCTTCCGAGGTCTGACAAGCTGATTCGGCTGACTGGCAAACATCCCATGAATGCAGAAGCGGAGCTCAGTGCACTTTTCGAGACGTCTCAAAAGACTGGCTTGATCACCCCGAACGAGCTGCATTACATAAGGAACCACGGTGCTGTGCCACGAATTCTTTGGGAACTCCACAAGCTGGATGTAGAGAACGGCAAGTTGGTCTTGTCGATGGACCAGCTTAAGAATGATTTTGAGCACATCAATATACCAGTCACGCTCGCCTGTGACGGTAATCGACGCAAGGAGTTGAATATGATCAAGCGATCCAAAGGTTTCAGCTGGGGAGCCGGCGCAACGGGTTGTGTCTACTGGAAAGGACCATTACTACGAGACGTTCTTCTTGCAGCTGGAGTCGAGCCAGACAAGTACACTGGCGAGGGCAAGCTACGATGGGTGAACTTTCAAGGAGCAGATGATCCGAGCGAAGGCAAATACGAAACATGTATTCCTCTCGACTACGCGATGGATCCCAGCAACGATGTCCTGCTCGCTCTCGATATGAATGACGTTCCGCTCCCGCCAGATCATGGCTACCCAGTGCGTCTTCTGATACCAGGATACGTGGGAGGTCGCTGCGTCAAGTGGCTGTCGAGGATCTGGATCTCAGACTATGAGAACGACTCTCACTACCATATCTGGGACAACCGAGTCCTGCCTTCCTTCATCACCGAGAAAGATGGCGAGTTTGCATCGACCATGTTCGCGCATCCCGATACCGCGTGTAACGAGCAGAATCTCAATTCTGTGATTGTCAAGCCTGCACAAGGTGAAAGAATTCCGCTCACAAAAGCCAGGAAAGACAACACATATCGAATTGAAGGCTACGCATACGATGGTGGTGGGCACGAAGTCCAACGAGTCGAAGTCAGTCTCGATGGAGGCAACACTTGGCTGTACTGTATACGAAAGTTCCCAGAGTACCCGATCAGGCATGGCAACAAATTCTGGACATGGCTGCATTGGCACGTCGACGTAAGTGTCGTCCACTTACTGAACGCGAAGGAGGGGATAGCCGTAAGAGCCTGGAATGTCTTCAAGAACACACAACCGGAGCGCGCGAGCTGGAACACCATGGGCATGATGAACAATTGCTGGTACAAAGTCAAGCCTGAAGTCATACAACCTGAAGATGGTGAGGAAGTGCCCAGTATATTGTTTCGGCATCCATGCGAGCCAGGCACAGGAGACGGCGGCTGGATGAAACCATCTGTGGAGAATCAGATTGCTGCGGCGAAGCAAGAAGCTGGAGCGCCTCAGAAACAATTCACTCGACAGGAAATTGAGAAACACAATACCGAGGGCGATTGCTGGCTAGTGGTCGATGGCAAGGTGTACGACACAACTTCTGTCCTATCTTGGCATCCAGGAGGGAAAGCTGCAATTCTCGGCCATGCCGGGAAAGTGCATCAAGGGACCAGTGACGAATTCGCATCCATACACGACGGCTTCGCATACCAGAAGCTCAAAGAATGTATCCTCGGAGTCGTGACCGAGAAAGCCGCCAACTTCATCAAAGCCAACGCCGCCGCCGCAGCAAAAGAGAAAGCCAACAGTAAGAACGACGGCGATGTAGTCCTACAAAAGCACAAATGGGTACCAGTAACGCTCAAAAGCCGCGAAAATCTAAGCGAAGACACGAGGAAATACACCTTCGCCCTCCCAGACGGCACGAAAGACCTTGGACTAGGCACATGTCAACACGTCCAATTAGGCTTCCACATGAAAGACAAAATGTTGATCCGAAGCTATACTCCAACGAAACCCTTACTTCCAGACCCAGCAAAGAATCGCAGCAGCACAACCGGCAAATTCCAAAGCCTGCAAGACGGACAAGGAACTTTCGAGCTCGTCGTCAAAACCTATTTCCCAACTTCCGAGCAACCGGGAGGTGCGATGTCGAATCTTCTGGATTGCATGCGTATAGGCGAAGAAGTGGAACTTCGTGGGCCGACGGGAGAAATCGTGTATAATGGAAAAGGAAACTTCGTCATCGAAGATAAGCAGATGACGTTCAAGAAAATCTCGCTCGTTTTGGGAGGCAGCGGGATCACGCCTGGGTTCGCGTTGATCGCACGAGCGATTGTCGGTGCCGGAGAGGATTTGGAAGTGAGGGTTGTTGATGCTAATAAGAGTGAGAAAGATATCTTGTTGAAAGATGAATTGGATTATTTCGAGGGCTTGGGCAAAGGGAGGTTGAAGGTTACGCATGTTTTGAGTCATGCGGGTGAGGAGTGGAAGGGTTTGAAGGGACATGTGAATGAGGAGATTCTCAAGGAGAATTTGTTTCCGCCTGAAGAGGGAAGTGTGGTGTTCTTGTGTGGACCGCCGGCGATGATTCAGAAGGCTGCGTTGCCTGCTTTGAGGGATTGGGGGTATAAAGAGGATGAGAATGTTTTTGGGTTTTAGGTTTCAGGGACATACAGGACTTTTCACGACATTTGGATGAGTATGGTACACAGTAGAAATGCTATACAACTCCCGAAGAATTCCTGACTCTGCCTTATCCCATCGCCTGTCTTCGGTCCTTCTTCACCATCGCTTGTCACAGCAGACGTCTCATTCCTCGATCCAAAGAAGAACGTCTTCCCAGTCACATTCCCATCCACTCCAGCAATCTCCGGAGGCACAGTCTGATCCGGAACCGCACACGTCTTCTCCTGACCACCCACACAAGCCAACGAACTCCTCTCCCCCGAAGTATCGAAGTAAGCCTTCACACAACTCACAACCATAACCGCATCCTGCTCCGGAGGTCCGGCCGACCAGCCAGCATTCCCATTACTCCAGTGAGACAAATGCAGCTTCCCACCGACCCTCGGAATACTCTGCGTAACAGTCGCAAGAAGCTGACCATTGGCGTAAAAATCAACGCGATTCGGAAGCCAATCGAATCGATCCCTCATTATACCCCGAAGCCGGCTCGAACTCGACACTCTTCTTAGAACTACCAAACTCAGGTCCAGAAGCATTCCGCAGACCGAGGAGATTGTATAACGAGATTCACCGTCCGATTCGCATTCTCCTTTGACAAAATCTCGAAATCGATCTCCGTGGAATCGTTACTAATAACATTCCAAAATCAATCAGCTCATGCAAGCAAGCAACTCTCCTCCTCCTCCTCTATCAAAGCTCACAAATAACCCCCCCCCCCCCCCCCCCCCCCCCCCCCCC
>LFZN01000247.1:0-45486 GCA_001578235.1 Pseudocercospora eumusae | reverse complement strand
CTACTTCGCTCTAGCCGGGCGGAAAGATACTATTAAAGCCTACCTTCCCTAAGCTAGGAAAGATATAGTACGCCGACCCCGATAACTACGGAGAAGACCGTATAAAGCTTACTATTATAGGTATTCTATAGGAACCGCTATTATACGAGGATTTACTCGGCGACTAGCTAAAGTACTATAACTTTCCTATCGATAAGATATTCGTACGTAAGTTCCTCGAAGATAAACATAATTATAATATCGAGTACGCCGGTAGTTAATTCTTTTAGACCGAGATTAGAGCTACTTAGTACTAGCGTTCCTACGAGCGGTACGGACTACCTTCGCTCGATAAGCTATTAGATATAATAGAGGTACTCGTAGCCTCTAAGTAATTAGTACCGACCGGTAAGAGCGCCTTTAGCCCTACTATAGCTAATAAGACTAAGCCTACCTTTAATAATGCCGACGGAAATACGACTATACCTAGTAGCGGTACGAGCGATAGAATAATACGTAGTTAAACTAGCGCGAAGGAAAAGAAGGAGGAAGAAGAGAAGCGTAAGAAGCTTAAGGAAGCCGAAGAGGAGAAGAGTAAGAAGCTTAAGTAAGCTAAAGAGGAGAAGAGTACGGCTAAGAAGGTTAGAGGTAAAAAGGCTAAGGAAGGTAAAGGTAAGACGGATAAAAGTAAGAAGGGAAAAGAGGTTACTAAGGATACGGATAATAGCGAGTCGGAGTAAGACGACTCTTCTAACGACGAGGGCGGTACTAATCGCGCGCCGAGACTATTATACCTTAAACTCTAGTAACTATATACGCGATAGAACTAAGGCGAGCCCGTAAGGAAAGAGGGTAACGAGGATACGCTCCTATACGACGTAATAGGATTCCTCGCCTCCGACTAAGCGCTACCGATTAGGTATTACCTCTTAGATAGTAAGCTCGGTATAGTATTCTAGGCTAAAGATAGGCGTATAATCTCCGCTAAAGATATCGCTAGTAGGTACCCGGTAGTTGTAGACGTATATAGTATAGTACGTAGAAACCGAAAAAGTATAGGTACCGCGTACGTTATAGAAGATATTACTAGCGGCTCTATAAAGATCGCCTCTACTTACTACTAAGTAGTACTCTAGAGTAGTAGCGGGCTCCGTACGAAGGTACCGTAGGAAATCGATATAACGACGCTACCGGAAAATAATTATAATAATTAGTCTTAGCGTATATCCGAGGTAGTAATATACGAAGGTATAACTATCTCTATAGTTAGTACTCGTACCTTTAGTAAGCTCGGTAAGGTAGTCCGCTAGGTCGTAAAGGACCCTTAGATAATATACCTATATCTAATACCGTATACTAACTTTAACTCTAGCCGTAATAATTAGCTAACTATTATCGACTATAACGCTATACCGGATTATATTATTAAAAATATACGCGAAGCTAACGAGTCCGACCCGTAACCCGCCCTTACGTACTTCCTCGATACGATCTACGCCTAGCTATAGTTCGGTAGGGGTACGTACGTCGCGGCTAAGAAGCGCGATATTAGCGTACGCCTACCTCTCGTAGAAGTACGTTTCGGGCTAGCCGATATCGAATACGAATATACCGCCGAGGACGACGATCCCTAGAAGCGCGTACGCGGTATAGGCCTATCGGGTATTTACGGTCGCTATAATTATCTTACGGTAGAATAATAGAAGGACTATCGTAAGTACCTACTAGTAGAAGTATAATAGTAACTCGCTAAGCTTACGTAGAAGATAACCGCTACTAAGATAGAGGCTATCGCTAATATACTAAATATCTTTATAATAAAGCCTAAGCCTACGCCGAGGAAGAGTACGCGTAAGAGTAAAGCTAAAGGTACTAAGAGTATACTTACTATACTAAATACGCCTATTACGATCTCGGATAACGAAGATAGCGACGGCTTCGCGCCGCCGGAGTCGGCTACTAAAAAGCGTAAGCGTATAACTAAGACCCGCGTATAGCTAGCTAAGAAATTCGTTAAGGTAGACTAGACTATGTCTAGTAGCGACTAAGATACGTATACGATATAACTATACTATTATCTAGTCCGTAGTAGCTATCTATACTACGCCTAAGTATATCCTACTACCGGTACCGGCTATAGCTATAGTATTATCTAGCCTATAGTAGCTATCTATACTACGCCCGAGTACATCCTACTCCGGTACCGCATAGTAGGCGGTACTTCCTCCGTCCGTAGGGGGGTATTATTACGGTAGGTATACGCCGCCTCTACGAGGTAGGAGTATACCGCCGCCTCTAGTAGATAGATATAGAGGTAGCGTTTATAGATAGACATTAATTATATATACTTGCACATTAGCTCTCATTTAGTCCAGACGTACTAGGTGCTAAGGCTCTACTTTGCTTAGCATTCTCACGTAACCCGAGAAACCTAGTATATTTATACGCTATTTATACACATACGAAGCTCTATTCTGAGCCAAGAAAGTCTACTGCGTCGCGAAGATGAAAGCCAATCACAGGGCTCCATCTCTCCTCGGCTAATATGCAGAGTCTTCAAGAACATCGCTCGATAAAATCTCATTCACTCACGTTTAGCTATCTTCACGAGCGGTCCGTATAAGGGCTTCGGTCTTCACAATGCCGACAAAGTCGTCCTTCCCGGACATCGACATCCCAAACGTCGATCTGTGGGCATTTATCTTCGACCGAAAGGATCGTGACTTCTCAGACGACAAAGGTCGACAGATCGAGACCTAATAGCGGACTCTCGCTAATGATGACTAGTGATCTACCGATCATGCAATTCACACCGCAAATACACATTCCGCGAAGTCAAGGCAGCGGCGACGGCATTTGGAGAGGGACTTTGCAATTTATGGGACTGGCAACGAGGAGATGTGCTGAACATCTATGCTCCGAACGATATTGACGTCGGCCCCATCATTTTCGGCCTCTTCTTCGCCGGTGGCATTGTCTCCCCCGCAAACCCCGGCTATTCTCCTGACGAGCTGGCATTTCAGTTGACGAACTCGGGCAGTAAAGCGATTGTGACGACCAAGGCATTTCTACCCGCAGCCCAGAAAGCCGCCGAGAAGGCTGGTATCCCTACAGATCGCATCTTGCTGTTAGGCGAAGCGAAGGATGATACGCGCCGCTTCAAACACTGGACCAATATCCGGAAGACATCTGGCGCTTTACGGTATCGACGTAGGAAGGTGAAGGATCCTAGTAAGGATCTCGCTTTCCTTGTCTACTCATCAGGAACGACCGGGCTTCCGAAGGGTGTAATGCTCAGCCACAGCAATATAGTGTCTGATCTAAGTCAGATCAACGGCGCAATAGGAAAATGGTACTCATCTGGTCAGGACAAGATCCTTGGAGTGCTGCCTTTCTTCCATATTTATGGGCTCACCGGACTGGTTCATCAGTCACTGCATCGCGGTATCGAGCTGGTGGTAATGCCGGCATTTGATCTTAAGCTCTTCCTCGAAACCATTCAGAAGCACAAAATCACTTTCATCTACGTGGCACCTCCGGTCATTGTCCGTCTGGCTCGAGATGAGACAGTATCTAACTACGACCTCAGCTCGTTGAAGATGATCACTTCTGGCGCGGCGCCACTGACCCAAGAACTAGTTGACATGGTACATAAGAAGTACAACATTAAGATCAACCAAGCGTATGGATTGAGCGAGACCAGTCCGATGACTCACACTCAACCGTGGGACGAATGGTACTCGTCGATCGGCAGTGTTGGCAAAATCTTCCCCAACATGCACGCTCGATACGTCGACCCCGACGGGAAAGAACTCGGGCCTGGAGAGGTCGGAGAACTGTGGATGGCCGGACCAAACGTGTTCCAAGGCTACTGGAAGAACGAAGAAGCCTCGAAGGAGGCTTTGCAAACCATCGATGGCATGAGATGGTTCAAGACTGGCGATGTTGGATTTCAGGTGAGAAGCAGTAACTTGACGCACCACAATGTCCAAGCAGTACGCTGACCTGCGAGATCCCAGGACGAGAAGCACAACTTCTACATCACAGATCGCGTGAAAGAGCTGATCAAGTACAAGGGATTCCAGGTTGCGCCAGCAGAGCTTGAGGGCAAGCTCATGGACCATCCACTTGTCGACGATGTGGCAGTCATTGGCGTTGAGGACAAAGAGAATCACACCGAAGTACCTCGAGCATACATTGTACACGCCAAGAAAGGCAAAGATGCTGGCGATGCACAGACTGGTGTTCCAAATGCCGATGCTCAGAAGGATGCAGATGAGATTATGCAATGGGTGGCAGACAAGGTGGCGAGCCATAAAAGGTTGCGTGGTGGAATCAGATTCATCGAAGAAATCCCCAAGAGCGCAAGTGGAAAGATATTGAGAAGGGTGCTGAAAGACAGAGTCAAGAAAGAGACTGCAGGAAAGGCGAAGCTTTGATCGAAGATTGCTCGTAAGTACTAGCTTGTGTGTATATGTGTGCTAATTCTATACAGACCTTGACGATTCTTCAATAATGCCCACACTACTGAGCCAAATATCCTCCTTCCACAGGCAAAGTATGCCCCGTTACCCACTGTGCATCCTCACTCGCCAGAAACACACATGCCTTAGCAATATCCTCCGGCTGACCAAGCCCTCTAAACGGATGCTTTCCCATCAATTTCGCTTTCGCCGCATCATCCTCCCAAAGCGGACCCGTCATAGCACTTTGCGTATACCCCGGAGCAATCCCATTAACATGAATCCTAAACGGCGCACAATCCAACGCAGCAGCTCTCGTGAAATTCAAAACCGCTCCTTTCGATGCACAATACGCGGCCGTATGCTCCGCTGCAACAAATCCCAGAATCGAAGAAGTATTGATGATCCAGCCCCTATCGCCACTCGGATGCGCATCTTGTCTTAACATCTGCTGGACCGCGAATTTCGTTCCGAGGAATACACCGGTGGAGTTGACTGCTTGCGTTCCTTCCCAGATCTCCTGTTCGATTTCCCATACCGGACGGAAATTCTTGGCTTCGAGAGATACTGCCAAGTAATGGATGTAAGGGTCAGCAAAATGGTTGTCCGAGGCTGCCACGCTGGCTCGTTCGCTCGGACTCAAGCTACTCACCTCCCGCATGGTTGACCATAATGTCAAGACGCCCGTATTTAGATTCTGCAGCTTTCACAAGACGTTCGACGGAGTCTGGTTTGCGAACATCGACTTGATGGAAAAAAGCATGGCCGCCTAGATCTTTGATCCGGTCATGCGTCGTGCCGTCTTCCTCTCTGCTGCCTGTATAGCGAGTCGTTTCTCGGATGTCGGCACAGATGACTTTTGCTCCTTCCTTGTGGTAGGCGAAAGCTGTGGCTCTGCCGATTCCGGAGGCGGCGCCTGTTATGATTGCTACTTTGTTGGCTAGACGTCCGAGCACGGCCATCGTTCAGGGCTTCGAGATGAGGGAATTTGGCTGTGGAGAGGTTAGAGCGTATAGTAGATAATATATGCACGCCATATCTTCCAGATCTTTGTGGAGCTCTCGAGCTGGCCTTGCTTCCCCACTCGCAGAGGAAAACAAGATGCGGCAAGTGTGCCGATCTAGCCAGGAAAGGAAGTTCCGGCTACTAGTCGGTGAATGAGTCTTCGGCAAGGTTGCCGAGTAGAAAGACGAGACGACAATACAATGCTAGACATATGTTGAGACCTTGGAGAAATGATCAGCCAGCGAAGAAAAATGTGCGAGTATACTGTACTTATCGGCAAATAGTTGACTCATCAGCAACTAGCATGAATTCGAGATGCAGCACAGCCATACCTAGCGAAAGAGGATCATAATACAATCTTAGACTGCAGTTCTTAGCATGAGGGCATGTATTCATCATCACAGAGGACAATTATCTCTCGTCAAAGAATCTTCAACGCCTCAGCATGAGAAGAATCCCAAGGATGCGTCCTCTCGGATCAGCTCCACATACTTCTCACTCCTCGGTTAGAATCCTCGCCTTAAAAGGTGCGGGATGACTGGATCGAAAAGTCCGCCTCAACTTCAAATCTCTCCTCCATTTTCACCCACCCACTGCTTTCATAATCTCAAAAAGAAAGTAGCCAGAGATTTGGCGAACTGCTGTCAACCAAAAAAAAAAACGCTCGAATCGGCCAGAAATTGTCCCAGGACATACACGACGTCCGAAGCCGAAGATATATTCTCGAGGATCTTTCGCAGGATTTCTGCCGAGAAATCTTTCGGGGCTGGAAAGCGCTGGGATTCGTGTAGGTCTGGGGATCGTGGGGCGAACCACCATATGTTGGACATGAGTGTGGCGCCCTTTCGGGATGAGGTAGCCATTGCAGATTTCGTCGGCGATGGTGGCGTGTGGAAGTGCTAGAGGGGCTATGGCGTGCCAGCGGAAGACTTCTTGGACGACAGCTTCGATGTATGGGAGATGTGAGCGATCTGCTGAGGATGGCAGTCCTAAGCGATGACAGGGGAGCACAGCATACGTAGCTTGTGTCTTCTGGCCGGCACGCGAGAGCATCTGCTGTGAGACCAACGAACTGATATCAGTGAATCCTCTAGGATAGACGGATTATGTCTCTTGTCCTTTGCGAGGTCAATTGGTTCACAACGCCGCCATCGTCGGATCAAGGAGATCTAGAGGGGTTTGACAACAGTATGCGTTGGCCCAGATCCAAGGATTATGATTAATGGTACCCAGCCTTACAAATATGTGGTAGTTAGTGCTCGACTCTCCTCCTCGGATTCGCCGAGTCAATCAGAACAACGTCTCTCCTCATCTTACCTCGTTGGCATAGCACTCGAGGTCGAGCATGGCACACGAATACGACGTTGCTCGTGACATCATTCTCGACATAACGATATCTTTGTGCGAGTGAATCGTATCGTGGCTCGTCTCTTTCTCCGGAGCTTTTTCCGACTAGAATAAGCCCTGCGTCTTTCCATGGCTGCTGTGAGACAGTATTCGGTCCAGCGATATGTTCATGCTCCCACCAGATTATGTCACAAGAATGAAGTGCTACTGTGACCGTCGGCGGGTCCTGCTTCGTGCCGCGTCCCTCCTTGCCACATTGCGAATCAGCGGCGTCGATTCTAGCACTGTTGAGGTGAGTACACTCATATCTTTCCGAAGCTCTTCATGTATCTCGTAGTCGCGTCGCATAGGTGCTTCTCAGCGAGCAGCTCATCTGTGGCTAAGGATTCTGAGGGCGTGTGGGCAAATACCGATGATTGCGGTGCAATATGATGTAGGATACATCTCACGAGTGATGTTCGTGCGGCGATACATCGTGGGAAGCAGAAGCTGCTTACACCGCCGAGGCTCCCAGGCTAGCCTAAAGAGGAATAGCGCACGACTCATCTCCAACTCTCATGGCCGACCTCACTCAAGACAAATGTGCTCGCAAGGATTTTCAACGACTCAGTGTCAAGATATGTATGCGATTAGAGCTTTTTGAAACGCTACTCGAGCTGGATACCTCCACATTCTCTCGGCAAGGACAGTCAGCCAACTGCCGATACGCGAGAGCTTCTCGGGAGAGGACATCATGCGCCCCGCGTGGTAAGCATCAGCGAGAATGCTTTTCAGAAGCTATTTGAGGTGAATCATGGAGAGGTAGAAGAGCAAGACACCAACTTCCCCTACCCGGATTTCACTGCCTCCTCCTTCGGCTTCTGTACAATACCAATTCTCACCATGCCTGGCATCATCGAAGAAACAGAATGCCCTCCTCCCTTCAACATCAAAGAACTCCACCCAACCTTCGGCGCAGAAATCTCAAACCTAGAACTAAACAACATCTCCGACTCCCTCTTCCAACACCTCCACTCCCTAGTAACAAAATACGGCTTCCTAGTCCTCCGCCGCACAAACCTCACAGACGCCTCACACGTCTCCTTCTCCCGCCTCTTCGGCGAATTGGACGATATCCGTCCCTACATAACCAAGAATCGCAAACCCCGTTATCACTTGTTCGAACTCTTCGACGCAGGAAACGTAGACGAAAACGGCAGCGTTCTAAAACCAGACTCTCCTCGAGCTCACTACGGAAAAGGAAACGGCTTCTTCCACGTAGATTCCTCATTCAATCCCCGGAGGGCGTCCTACTCTTTGCTCAGGGCGGTCGTGATTCCACCTCCTGGTACTGGAGGAAACACCGAATTTGCGGATACGAGGGCTGCGTGGGATACTTTGCCGGAGGCGATGAAGGAGAAATTGGAGAGTGAAGATTTTGTAGGCGTGCATTCCCTGCATCATTCGCGGAAACGTGGATCTCCGGAATTCTTTGAGGATTTGAATCCGGAAGACTTTCCTATGCATCGACATAAAATCTGTCAAATCCATGAACCGTCTGGGAGGAGGAATTTGTATATTGGGAGTCATTTGCATCATATTGAGGATCGCGAGGGGAATTTACTCCCGGATAGCCAAAACTTTGAGTTGATATGGAGCTTGATGGGATGGGCGATCCGGCCGGAAAATGTGGTGAGTGTGGAGTGGAAGAATGTGAATGACTTGATAATTTGGGATAACACGGCTGTTATGCATCGTGCTGCTGGTGGGAGCTATGAGGGCAAGTTCGCGAGAGATCTAAGGAGGACGACTGTGCATGATGGCAGTTCGACGGCTTGGGGATTGAACCGGAAAGATGTCGATGCGAGACCGGGATTTAGTGTTGATGGGAAGAATTTGCACGAAATGGACGAAGCTCGTTGATTTTGAGTTTTAGTTCGTGCGGTCTGCGCTGCTCGACAGATAGCTCAGATCGTCAATCCTCTTGTGCCATAAGACCTCTCGTGACAATGCTGGATGGTTTCATTTCTGAGGTACAACTCGAACCGACATTCGTTCGCGCGGGAGACTGCTCGCCGTACCATTTTCTTGGAGGGCCAAACAGTGAGTTCTAGATTCCTTTCCGGCGTCCATTGCTTGATGCGATCCCGCAATTTCTTCGTGTCTTTCTCCAACTCAACGGCGTCAAGTTGCATGCCAGACTCTGCCATGCCAAAGACGACGATGCGTGTGGACAATTCCCTCACAAAGGTGTCTTCCGAGATTGGTCTTCTCGAAGACGACTTTTCGTCTCTCCCGAGCTTCTTCAGATCAACGATCTTCAAGTTTCGCAGTCTCTTGAATTGTGAGGAGAAGTGTAAGCAGAGTTCCAGCGCACCGAAGATAGGGCGGTGACAGCGTAGCTCTAGGGATTCCAGTTGTTCAATTTTGCCAAGCTCATAGAGAATTCGAGCATTGCGAGGTGACATGCCTAGCTCGATGATTGCTGACCTGATGCAATGGAACAAGTGATTTTCCGCGGGCCTAGGATTTAGTTTTGGTGGGAGATGGATGGTGTAGTGTGCGAAGAGCATTGCGTGGGTCTCTGACTTCAGTCGATGTGAGACTAGCAGTAGGGAAAGAGGTCCCAGGGCATGTTGAGAGACATCTTTTGATCGGCTCTCATTCTTTCCGTGCAGATTTATGTGTCCAGAGTATGTCGACAAAAGCAGCATGATGATGGCATTGCGAATTTCTGCTGGCAGGCTGACCAAGGTCGTCGAGCGCTGTATGTTGAGGCTCGGCGGCGCTTGAGTATCGTTGGGAGGTGTTGTCTGCATGGTGTATGTGCTCACAATGCGAGATTCTCTGATGGCGCTTGAGAGCAGAAGGTATGAAGGTATTTTGAATGGTGTGCGAAAAGCTGCCAGCTGGAGCTTTCAACGCGGAATTGCCGATAGGTCGCGTGTTTCTCTTGCGAATCTAAGCTCAGCATGCTCATTTCTGACTCTTGCCAATGCTGCCGCGCATCAGATCGATTGGCAAATCCATGCCCACCCTCCTGGCCGTCAAGCGTACTCGATCCTCCTCGGTCATGTTCATTCCCGGATTGTATCGTTCCAGAAGCGTCGTGTACACTCGCTGCGACGCAAGATATTGCACATATTGCTCAGCTTCGTCCAGTCTACGATGGGCTGGTTTGGATGCTTGATGTTGAAGCGATGCAGAGTGTGTTGCGTTGGCAAAGTCGGATCGAATGTGCTTCTGCATTGGCGATGGGTTGGCGAGGATCGAGGGTGAGCGGGCAGGAAGCTCGCGGAGGAGACGACGGTATAGAGAGCGCGCGCGAGATGCTTGTGTCGACATGATGGCGAAGACTTTGCTGGTCAAGAGGAGATGGATGTGGTATTGCAGGAGATGAGACATGTATAGGATGACCCTGCAGCCGAGTTTCAGCCGATCAGATATATATCCTTCGACATTCTCCCCAGCCTTCTTGACTTCTAGCAATCCCACAATGGAGTCCTTGGTCCTTCTTGGATGTTTCTACTACAGCCGTACGGAGAATCCAAGATAATGAACAACACAGCCCTAGTCCCAGGCTCAACTCTGGTATACACATCTGCTGGTATACACATCTGCTGGTATATACATCTGCTCTACCGGCATGACTTCAACTCTGATAGGAAGCGATCAAGCAGCCAACCACTTTCCCAGTGCTCGTCCTTCAGCTCATCACTGCTCCCGAACACGAACGTCGGCGCGAGATGGCATTTCCCTTCAGTCCACTTCCATACCACGCACTCTTTCCGCGGCTTGCGCTTACATGCAGCTGCACAGCCTTCTTTGGATCGCGCAGCCTCTTGCTCATATGGCTCCAGTTGATCAAAGTGCGGAGTGTGCACATCATACCCTGTCCCCCTCGACTTCGGTGACATGTTGTTCCACCAACTTTGATTTACAGCCACAAAAGGCTCGACCAGTTCTTTAAAAACGTCTCGGAAGAAATACCCCTGCGCAACTCCATTTCGTTTGATCCAGTCAACTTCAAACCGCCAAAGACGGTCCACTTCCATGGCAGTGACGTGGTGCCAGGTAATCGCAGGCACGCACCAGTTGTCGGCATCCCACACCATGGTCCGAGGATTCTCGCCATGGAACATTGGCCGGACACTGGTCACCTTGACTCCGACTTCTTCAAGAGCCTGTCCGACTATGACATCGCCACAGCATGTCTCATTCGTCACTATCTCCCATCGCCGATCATATGCCTTTGGTCCGCCCTTCTCACGTGCTCTAGCATGCTCCACGCGTTCGAGAGCTGGGCGAGATATAACGATTCCACTTCCTCCATGAGCAAAAAAGAAGCCTTCCACAGGAATGTATGGTGCTGGCGCGCCGAAATACGAGGCTTTGTGAGGATTCTGCTTCTCGAGCCAATGCAGCAGGTTTAGCCAGGACAAGCTGGTGTCCGCTTCGATAAACACGAACCATTCCGTGCTGTCCGAAGCACTTTCGAACGCATGGTGAATCATCGGCATGAACTTCCATCTATCGAGATTCCACGCGGCATCGTGTGAGAACTCTCGGACGTCTTGGCCTTCTTGAGTCCACCTCTGGATGTCCCTGTACAAGTCGAAGTCTTCGAACTGATCGTGCGATTCCACAGTGACATCCCTCAGAGCATCATAGACTGATGTGTCCGCGACCTTTGTTTCCAGATCGGACACCACGATGTAATTCGGGATGCACTTCAAAGTCGTCATTAAATGAATTGGCAACTTCTCATACGCTTCTGTCGCTCCAGTCCTGAGGGTGACCAGCACCTTTTCGGCTCCGGGCAAATGAACGCATTCCGTGCCATCTTGCGGCCGAACGATGTGCTCCCCAACTGGACCTTGGCCTCCTATTCTCCAGACATCCCTCCTTTGCGACCAATTGCCGAGATATAGCACAGTAGTCAAGACTGCAGCTGCAACCAAACAGACCACCCAACCCAGCGACACTTTTCGACTTAGGAACCTCTGCTCCATCTGGGCATCATTATTGACCCAAATAATGTATCATGAGAAGCAAAGAGCGAAGTTCACCTACCTTTCTTGAGCCACGTGGTGGACATCCGCCCCTTCCCGATGGTTCATGCTCGGCACATCATCATTGCTATTTAGCTTCGCCGGCAGGGTAACTTATAGGGATCTTGCAAGCATGCTCGACAAGGGAGTTTTAAATTAATCGTGTAGGGCAACGATGACGCCCCAAATGACTCCCAAGAACCGACAGCACAGATACAAGGACACCTCGGACCCAGTGCGAAATCGATCGCAAACAGAGTAACGGTATGTGCTGAAGGCGTCTACATAGGTGCTCTGTTTGACCGGGCTGTCGGGGTTCGCTATCCCAGCCTTACCAAACTAGCTGGGATACTCCTGCTATCGGCTTTCCGTATTCCAGGACCAGTCCGCTGCCTTGCTTCTGTCTCGTATCAACAAGAGCTTCTGTTGGAAAAGTGCACATTGAACCTCTGTAGGTTCAATAAATCTTTCCGCTCGAGGACGCCTGGATGATCTGTTCAAGTATTCTATCCCGCGGGGGCAGCACGAGGTGCGGATGACAAACTTCATCCCACAGCTCGGCAGACTTGCATTCGCAATGCAGCTAGATCATCTCTTCTGATGGTAGATCTGCCATGGCAGAACCACATGTGGAAAAATGTATCATTCATTGGAACATGAAGGCGCAATCAGGCTGCTTCGCGTGACTTCGAACTATATACTGGCTCTGCTACGGACTCTCTCGCTACCTCCGATTACGATGCTCTGTCGTACACTTGGGGCTCTCCTTCAGTGTTCCACATACCGAGCATCAATATGGCAAAGATTTTGAGGTGGTCATCACAGTAGCTTCTGGAGGGAAGCATTACAGTGTGCCCATACGTATTCAATAATAATCCCAGCGAATAGCATACGCTCAAGTTAATTGACAACTCTGAAGGCAGAGACCTGTTTGAAGCTCTTGTCCACATCTGGAATACTGGACACAGAAGACGGCTCTGGGTGGATGCGCTTTGCATCGACCAAAGTAACATCACGGAGAGATCCCATCAACTCGCTATGATGAGAGAAATCTATGCCCAAGCAGAAAGAGTCCTGATGTGGTTCGGCCCAAATGACCCAGAAGATCCTGACTTTGTGCTCTTGAAATGAATTCACATCGACCTTGTGGACCAGATCTAGACAGTGACCCAATGTAAGCACGTCTGGCCCGCCATTGAGACGTCTGACGACTAGCACATCACAGCAATCTTTCGATTCTTAACGCGCAGACCTTGACGACGACGACGACGAAATGGACACGCTCTTCCTTGAATAGATACACAACTCACCGACAGGCTTGATCACACGCGACCAAAGTTTCGATGGCACCCAGACTGGCACAAACATGAGCAAAGAGTTTGCCGACGAATTTAAGAACGTCCTGATGCAAATTCAAGGCGAACCAGGCATTCCCACGGAGGCATATCTGGAGCAGTGAGTCGCCGAGAAAGCGTTCGTCATGAACGTGACGGAGGTTGACGTGGTAGACATGCCAGAAACGATCACAACAGAACCTCATGCCACTGGGCAGGATTCCCTGATGTTGCGGTATATGGAGACGATATGGCTCTTCGAGACTGCTTCGAGACTGCTTCAGGGTTATGAATGATGTTAATGTCCGAGACGAGTTGTGGCTGCTCAGCCAAGCAGCTTGTCGGGTTGTCTTGCGTCCTGTAGCACTGGAACGGCGTTGTCGAAGAAATTGAATGGATCACTCTGGTCTAAAGTAAAGTAATAAGTCTTGATCTATTACACATCTCAAATCATCATTCAAAAAAATACAGCCATCCCGAAACTTTCCACCTCCCTCTTAATCCGGCGAATACCTCGACAACTTCCGAATCCTCTCGCCATAAACATAATACAAAACCGGCACGGGAATCATAGCAACACATAAAAACCCCAACAAACTCATCGCCCACGCAACGCCCAAATCCCTAAACATCGGCGTCGCAAACAACGGAAACCCAGCGCCCACCCAGCTCCGAAAAAACGTATTCGCCGCAATCGCCGAATTCGCATTCATCTTATACACATCGATGAGATAATTCAAGCCTTGTAAAAAAATCATAATCACGCCCATGCCGATGGGAATACTGCTGAGGATCTGAGGCCAGGGGGAGATGTGGTTGGAAGAAGTCCAGCCGAACCAGAACATGCCGATGGGTAAGACGCAGGCCCCGAGGATCATGGGGATGAGACGTTCTTCGGGCACGATGGCTTGGGTTTGCGCGAAGATTCGGGCTGTGCGGGTGTAGGTTATGGATGTTATTGTTAGGGAGCCGAGGATTACGCCGATGAGGACGGAGAGGAAGGGGAGGGCGCCGACGCCGAGGTTGTAGCCTCGTTGTTGTTGGAAGGAGATGGGGAAGGATTCGAAGAAGAGGTAGATGATTCCTGAAAAACAATGAAGGAGGGAAGTTAGTTATTGGTTGATGTGATGGATGGGTGGATGGACTTGAGGCACTTACCGTAGATGAGAGACACATAGAGAGTTATGAGCACCAGAATTGGTTCGAGCGTCAACATTTTGAAAGGTCGGAGGATGTACTTGTCTGCGATTTCTTCGAGATTGACTTCCTTCTCGTCGGCAGGTGCGTGGAGTGCCCAGTTTCGTGTCTGATATTTCAACTTCCTGGCTTTGAGTTGAAGCAATCGAGGCTCGAAGGTCTCTGGAATCACGAAGAAACCAACGCCACCGAAAAGTCCGGCCATGATCATCGTGATCCATTGAGTCCAGCGCCATCCTAAATGCGACATTGTGATGAAACCTCCCAAAATCGGACCCATGGTTGGGCCGATAAAGGTAGCAGCACCAAACAGCGAAAGTGCAACGCCACGATTCACCGGATCGAAGAAGTCCGCCAATGCTCCTCCAACAATAGCCAGAGGTGCACTTGCAAAGAACCCTCCAAAGAATCTACAAACCATAATCGTTTGGAGATTCTGAGCGACAGCTACAGGAATCTGGAAGATCGCGAAGATCAAGTAGCCTGAGAAGAGAGGTATCTTTCGTCCATAGAGTTCGGAAATCGGACCCCAGAAGACTGGTCCAAAGGCGAATCCCAAGACGAACAAACTGACCATGAGCACCATGACTTCTTCGCTGACGCCAAATTCCATGCTTGTTGGTGTTACGGCACTGCTGAGGACTGAGGATGCGAATGTTACGACGAAGGTCATGAGACCCATGTTGATTGCTATTCCCCATTTGCGGTAGGGAGACCAGTTCATTGGGTTCTTTGGGTCATCTGGGCCGTCCCAACCGACGACGTTGGGGTCTTGCTCTTCATCCCCGTCTTTGTTTCCGCCTAATTGGTCTTCTGGGGTTTGATTATGATCTTGAATGTGTTGTTGCTTTTCTACGTCCACGTCGAAGTCGTTCGATCCTGCGAGAGGCGGAATGCCGGCTTCTGCTGCGATGTCCAAGTCCTTATATTTCTCATCATTGGTGAATTGTCGTTGAAGATCGTGAGTGCTTGCTTTGTGATGTAGAGTGTTGGCTTGTGACATGTCTGACTTCCTGTTTTCGTCCAGACTTTCCTCGGCTATCCTTTCTGGTTGTAGTGTCTGCGATGGAACTCTAGTATTTTCTTGTGATGGTCGAAGCCATTCAACTTGACCATCTGCTCCAGTGACTGGCACGCCGCTATCACCTCGACTTATGCTCTGGCTGCTTGGTGTTCTTGGCATATTCGACACCGCGAAAGGGTGCGATGAGTCCAGCATGGTCAAAGGAGAAGTGAACCTTGGCAGGTCCCAGGTCGAAAGCGTGATGTGACAGTATGTGGTTGTGGTTGTAATGGCTAGCTATAGACAAGCAACCAAGACATGCTTCTTTGATGAGAAATGACCAAGCATTACGTACCGTTCTCACCTACCGTTCAATCATGCCGCTATGTTTGGCTTCGAGAAAACAGCTGCAATATCTCGATGAGCCGCAGAAATGTAGTGACGACATTTGGAGAGCTATCGTAGCGGCCATCTTAAAGCCAATAGGAGATGCAGCACGATAGGAGATGGGCCGCGGCGGGATGAGGTCCGTTTAGCAGATCGATTCTCGTGCAACGGGTCGCATTTTCTCTATGCCCGAATGACCGTTCTCGCCACTTCATGAGAGTTGATTATGCTCTGATGTATATCCGCGGGGAATACTCTAGCTCTTCGCACTACTGAAATGGGAGTTGGTAGATAATGAGTCGCAAGTCTTCCAAATGGTTGATAGATGACGTGCAGAATGTCAAGATGGAGGCGCTGATAGAGTTCAGCCTCAACCGGCCGATCGAGGCTTATTTTTCTGACCATGATGCCGTGAGCCGATGTTTGGGAGTACGTGAACAAGGATTTTATTATTCATGCAATTGCTCCTGCAACGCTGCTCCAGTCAAAGCACACCCCCAAACTCCAAAAGACCTGGTATCATCTCTATAAAACCCCATATGCGTGTCGTCTATTGCTCGTCTATGGCCTCCAGCTTTCCAGATCCAGACCACAGATTTCCATTCTCATCTGTGCAAATTCACCATACAGCTTAGTCCAAGTCCAGTCGGCGTCCTTGTTCTTAGGCCTTGCTGCGACCTTGTCTGCCCACGGAACATCATATTCGGGACCTGGTAATTTTGGGTCCGAGAACCGTATGTATGCAACGTTGTCCAGATACGCTGTCTGGTTGAAGTCGTTGCCTGCATGGTGAAGAGTGCCGACTGAACGGATCAAAGCGCTGCTCTCTGATGAGGATGCTAGCAGTATCGGCTCTGGAAACAGGGACGCAAGATATGTGTCGTTGAATCCAGAGTATGCTTCCTCTTCGAGAGTCTTGGTCAAAGTCTTGTACAGCGTCTTCGAAGGCTGCAGCAGGAACATATCTTCGGAGTGGACGTTGTCGTTCTTGACTGTGTCATGCAGCATCACAAATGGTGCTGCTTCGGTAAAGCCCAGAATGGCGTCCAGTGGCTCAGCGTCAAGCAGCATGCCCGGAGGTTCGATAGTCAGGAGGCGGTCGAAGTCGTTCTGCAGAGCATACACGCTTGCTAAGCTGTATGTCTCGACATCCTCTCCGTCCTTATCTTTCGCTGTCTTGATCGGCGCGATCGGGTGTAGCTCAACATGGTACCTTCTCGCCGCGAGTCGCATCAATCTGCGCGTACTCTGCACATATGGATCCTCTGTCTCTCCTTTCTCGGCCTTCTTCTGTTCTGCCCATGCTTTCGGGAACAGCAGTACTCTTCTGGCCGGGCTTTTCTGCTTGTGTAGCTCTGCCAGTATCATGATCGCGGAGCATACATCGTGGTGGTTGCGCACAAGCTGAATATGTGCAAGTCGATTCCAGTCCAGCCTCTGACCTGCCGCTGAGCTGTGTACTTCACGATCAAAGTCTGTCCTGACTATCTTCTGGCCACCATTCTCCCCAAACAGTCTCGATCGTGAGAGCTCCACTATCTCGGGCTCTTGTGCATCACCGCCGGGCGGTCGCTGCGGTATTCGAGGTCTAACGGCATCTTGCAGCCCTTTTACCGTCCTTTGCTGCAGGACATATCCGGACAAGAAGAGTAAAAGCGTGAAGAAGACAACAACGCTGGAGGAAAGTGCAACAGAAACTTGTGACTGCGTTAGCAACAGCCGCATATCGGCATGTCGATTTCGATATGAGGAATGCTGCCTGTAGTGATCAATGTGGATGTCATTCTCGCGGTTGGCTGCATGACGTGCAATTAATTCGAGAACCTGAGACACGTTGGCTTGTTGTCCAAGCAACAATCACTTATCGGTGCCAAGCTTCATGTGCGGCCTGATCCTGGTCACATTTCTCCGCAGCTCTCACAGATCTTCACCCATCTACACCACAACATAGCACGCCCGACATGGCGCATCAAGCCGACGCGAAACGAGCGCTCGATGATCGCGGCTACCATGGCGTTCTTATACGCGGCGACAATCCACTCAAGCTCTTCGAAAAGCCCGTTCGCGACCGTATCGTCGACTCCTACTACTGGAAAGAACAATGCTTCGGTCTCAACGCAGCAACACTGCTTGACCGCGCCGTCGAGCTCACCTTCATCGGTGGTACATATGGTGTGGCGCAAAAGCCAACGCCTTTTCTTTGCCTGGCCTTCAAATTGCTCCAGCTCACACCAGAACGAGAAATCATCACATTCTACTTAGAGAAGGGAGGAGAAGAGTACAAATACTTGAGAGCGCTCGCGGCATTCTACATTCGTGTTGCATGGGAGAAGGACGAGGAGGTCTACACTACGCTTGAGCCGTACCTTGCAGATTCGAGAAAGTTGAAGCGGAGGACGAGAGAGGGCTGGGCGCTCACGCATGTGGACGAATTCATCGATGACCTTCTTACCAAGAGCAGAGTTTGCGCCACGACTCTACCCAAGATCAATCCCAGATTATGGCTCGAGGACGAGGATCGCATTGAGCCGCGGGAGAGTGCGCTGGGTGAAGAGCTGGAGGAGCTAGATCGAGATGATGAGAACGAGGAAGATGGTAGCGAGGGAGAGGTCGTTGAAGTCAATGGAAATGGTAGACATGCATCTGAAGAGGACGAGCGAAGCAAGAGCAGTGATGATCGAAGACGAAGTGATGAGGAGATGAGTGATGCCGATTGAAAGAGCGCTGCAAACCCCACGCAAACAACATGAGCGCAACAGGTCAAAACAAGTCAAATACTCAAAACTCGAAACGCAGAGTACAATTTTGGCTTTGCAATGGGAGATTCGAGCGAGATGCAAAAGAGCCGAAGTTCCACATCGCATGAACACGACAGATACTGTGAGGGCGTATTCCCTGGTCCGAGTGCAAAGAGTCATCAAGATACATCAGGCCATTCTCCGGAGAATGTACCTAAGGAATGATGACTCAGAAGTGGCTGAATGGAGCTCAAGCTAGTATATAGAACTAGCTTGTGGCTGCCAGCTGCCTACGCACATCCTCATTCAACCGCCAGGCTTCATCAATATGGCAACTTGCAAGAAAGCAGATCTAACTATGCCCATCACTGAGGAAGCGCTATCAAACCCGTTGATTCTCCGTCTTATACTTCTGCATCTACCCTTCAAAGATTTACTACTGGCGCAACGGGTGTGCCAAGAATGGCGACGCCTTGTTAAGAAATCCAACTCGCTCCAACAGGCCCTCTTCTTCGTACCAGACGAAAGCCCAATAAAAGACGGCAAGGTGTTACCGAATGAGTTACTTATGGAACGTTTTCCAGGCTTCTACATGGGCGGGACCGGTCTAGGCCCCAGAACATGTTTTACGCCATTGCTCTCAACAGACCTTCATCGACTGAGTCGCACAGAGGGATTTGCGAGACCAGAAGCAAGCTGGCGGTACATGCTGCCTTGCCAACCTGCTCCAACAGAACTGCAAGTCGTCGAGGCATTGATAGGCAGAGGAGGAAAGCAGGGTACTGTCAAGACTCTCCGCTTCGACAAGAACTTAAATTCCGAGCGAGCGCATTTCACATTTGGGCTGATGTATGAACTCGTGCAAGCCTTCTTGCTGCCTTCATTCACAACGCGTCCGGGAGTCGCAGCAAGTACCGAGATGATTGGATTCGCATACCCAAAAGAAGACGCTTGGCCAGCTGACGAGGAAGAGCGAAAACAATTCTTGATCCGATGGAAGTCATGGAAAGCATATCGGCAACGTGATTTGAATTCCATGCGGAGGGCACTAACCGAGATCAATTTTGCTGGAGAAGGCTGTGTGGTTGTATGGCTTTCTCGGATGCGGCAATGTTGCGTTAGAGAGAGAATACTGCCTGATCACACTTGGTACTCTGCTGATTGGCTCAAGAGCGAAGCTTCGATCGTTGGAGATGGAAAAAGCATTGAGTGGGATCTCGAGAAGAGGTTCTTCGTGCGCTGAAGAAAGAATCAACCATAGAATCATGCATTGGGTCAGTCTTGGAACTGTAAAGCAACAAGCACGTCCATCCAGCTCAGAGCTATTTCAATTTCTTCTCCACCGCAACCTGCGCCCTCCCACTCAACTGTCCATGTGCCTCATAAAGAACCCAAAACGGGATCAAGACCCAGAGCGCGGCATTAAAGAAGACCAAGTATAGCCAGAGGTACATCCAATTACTCGCATCCAAATTCGGATTTCCCGTCAACCACTCCGGCGAAAAAGTCATAAAGCCGCCGTACAGCTCGCCAGTAGCAACCACAACCATCCAGAAGTATGCATCCTTCCTTCCGCGTCGCAACAAATCACAAACGTATACCCCCAACGGAGCCATCACAAACACGGTCAAAATCTCCAACGATATGATGGTCAAATCACTTCCTCCCCACCTCGCATCTGCTTTCGCATACTCCATCCAAAGTTTCGCCAACGCATTCGTTCCATATTCCGATCCATAGATTCTGTCTTTGTGCCCTAGGAAGTAGATGTTTGGAGGCAAGTAGGCTGATGCGAGGAGACGGTCTTCAGAGTGCAAGCCGGACAGGGAACGGTAGCTGAAGAAGCAGTTGTAAAGATAGCCGCCTTCGAGAATGAAGTGGATTAGGGCATCGAAGGCGTGCCAGATGAAGAGGAGGCGGATTTTTGTGGAGGTATGTTTTGGGAGGGCGAAGAGGGAGGATGCGTAGGCTAGGCCGAGGATTGCGACGGTTGAGGCTAGGGAGAGGATTGTTGTTGTGCTTATGAAGGAGGGTGTGTCGACGGGTGCCATGTTTTGATGAGGCGTGACAGTGTCGCTTGTTGATTGCGTGAAATTGGGAAGATGGATCTTACTACTACAGCTCGCGGAGCTGAGATGATTATGTACGGAGACGGGATGCGAGTCAGTGCCGAGGATTGAGCACAGGCCAGGTGTTCGGACAGGGTATACTTATTTATATCACTCGCAGAAAAGAGAAAAGTCCAACAACACCTTCTCCCAACGACACCTTCTCCCAACAACACCTTCTTCTAACAACACCTTCTTCCAACGACACCTTCTCCGTGTACTGCTGGCTCGACATGTCATGTCGAAGACGAACGATCACTTCACCCGAGACCTTCGTGCAGCGCTCTGCCCACATTATGTTTGTGACTGCGCACCATATGCATGGAATTGAGGCAAATAGCGAGACAGCGGCGTCGAGATAGGACGCGATAATGATCCCGAACGACTTCAAAATGGTCGATGGCTCATAGTGAGTGAAGTGTGATGATTGGTGGCTCATGCTGCAGATCGCTACGCATTCCGATCAGTACAAGTCTCAGCTACTCCTCCATCTCGGCCTCGGAACAGCCACTACAATTCACAACATGGAGAGCGACTACACTATACCGACTGGCCTTCATGCCATCCCACAACACCTTCTCGACCTACGACCGGATGCCGCAATTGATCAAGATCTTCTCAATCCAAAGCCTGTGTCTGGCCCAAAGAACATCTGGTTCTTCTGGCACGCTGACTTCCAAAACATGCACGCCTATACGCAACGCAACATTCGCGCTTGGCATAGACGCTTTTCCAAATATGGATGGGTGATCCGAGTCATCAATCGCGTGCCAGACTCGCCTCTGAACGTGGCCAACTTTCTCGATCTTCACGACCCGAATACTTTCCCGAAAGCGTTCATCGATGGTACAATCGGCGGTGACTATGCTCCACAGCATACCAGCGACCTTGTTCGATGGCCACTACTTCTAAAATATGGTGGCGTCTATGCGGACGTGGGACTGATGCAGATTGGCGACCTTGACCGTTTGTGGAGTCAGACTGTTGGAGATCCATCCTCAGGCACGTCGGAACCTTAACATAGGCAATAGATCTTTCTTGAGCGGAACGTCTACTAACGCCAATTTCAGGCTGGGAGATCCTTTCTTACAACATGGGCTCCAGTAAAGAGTATGCTCTTACAAACTATTTCCTCTGCTCCAAGCCAAACAACCCCCTCTTTGCTCGATGCCAGAAACTGCTTCTTGAGCTTTGGGCTGAAGACGGCGGCAAGGACAGCACAGATGGGATGCACGCCAGTCCACTGCTCAAGGGCGTTCCACTCATGAACGTTGGTCGCTCTTTCACTGAGAATGGCAAGACGTATAGCGAGCAAGAAGTATCCGAAATGCTTACCGACTACATCATTCAAGGTCAAGTCATGACCTTGGTGATGGGTCTGGTCGACGAGGAAGACCAGTGGAATGGTCCGGAATACACCAAGAAGCATATCTATGCTATCGAATTCATGGAAGGCTCACAGCTGATCAACCCATATACCAACTGGGATGGACCTGAAGCCTTTCGCCTCATGTCACTACATCTTCCGAAAGATGGCGAGGCAGAAGAAGAGGACCAGAAGAAGGCACGCGACATTGTCGAAGGATGTCTTTCGAGAAGTTTTGGCTTCAAGCTTGCTCATGGCATCATTCTACGAGTCATTGGCCCAACTCTTGGTTCTCTGTGGAGAGAGAATCCTGGATCAGATTTCGTTCCTGGTACCTATGCTCACTGGCTGCGACATGGCATGATTTACTGGAATCAGGATGCAGTTCCAAAGAACCAGGAGTTTGAGGCAATTGAGCCTTTCAAGCGAGGATCACTATTGAAGGAGGCTTAAAAGTCTTTCTCAATGACAGAATAGAAAGGCGCCAGTATTGCACCTTCCTGGGTGATATGGCTGTCTAAAAAGCTCTACGATCTGCAAAGGTCAAGAAACATTCCGTGTAGATTCTTCTGAAGCTGACAAGGAAGTTCACCGCATTATGTGTGCAATCGATCATCGCAGGTCTTTAGTTGACTGAGGTAGAGTCCGGGACAATGCCGTCTTTCTCTCCCGGTTCAGCGTCGGCTACAAGAAGAACAAACACGGATAGTACTCGGATACCAATTTTTCTGCCCTCCACGCACTCCACAACTTTCTCCGCTTTGTCAACAGGGCTTTTCCCTGCGTGGTCGACTAAACTTCTTGCTGCTCGGCCAGCGCTCATAGGGGTGCTGTATACCATGCCGTTTTCGTAGCTTTGTACCACCATCCGAGCCGAAATTGCTGCTTCCGAGCCGGGTAGTAGCGTCCAAAACATAAATGCAGAAACCTCACCTCTGCGCAAAGCAAGAGCAGCATTCCAAACAAACATTGACATAGCGAAACTCTCGAATTCCATCATGGCCGCTGATCAGACAACCATCATCTTCGTACCTGGTGCTTGGCATCGACCACAAGTCTTCCTCCCAACGACAAAACTCCTAGAAGAGGCAGGCTACAACATTATCCTCATCGACCTACCTTCCGTCGGTCCCCCAAAGCACCTTCCCAACATGGACGCCGACGTACAAGAAATCCGAAAAAACATCGAAAAAGCTGCCGACGCCGGACAAAACGTCGTGGTAGTAGGCCACAGCTACGGAAGCATCCCATCCTCAGAAGCAATCAAAGGCCTCGACTTCAAATCCCGTCAAGCGGCCGGAAAACCCGGCGGTGTCACTCACCTCTTCTTCTGCGCAGCCTTCATCATCCCCGAAGGCCAAACGCTCATCTCAGCGTTCGGTGGCAACGATCTACCTTGGTTCCGCGTCAGCGAAGACAAACTCGAAGTGTGGCCCGAGGGCGCCGCAGAAATTTGCTACAACGATCTTTCGAAAGAAGAACAAGATGCTGCTGTTGCGAAGCTCGTGCCGCAGAGTTATCAGGTCATGCATTCTCCTGTGACTTATGCGGCGTGGAGGCACGTTCCGTCGACGTA
This sequence comes from Pseudocercospora eumusae, assembly GCA_001578235.1. NCBI lineage: Eukaryota > Fungi > Ascomycota > Dothideomycetes > Mycosphaerellales > Mycosphaerellaceae > Pseudocercospora > Pseudocercospora eumusae. The sequence goes on along the minus strand of LFZN01000247.1, from coordinate 21,953 downwards.
TTTGTTTTGTACGCTGGATAATGCTATTCCCTTGCAGATTCAGAAGATGATGGTTGAGGAGATTGCCAAGGGCGTGGAGATTCGTACGGAGAGTGTGGAGGCTGGACATAGTCCTTTTATGGGGAAACCGAAGGAGACGGCTGATGCTATTAGGAGGGCGGCGGGTGGATTGGATTAGTGGGACGATGTGATGGGAGTGGGTAGGCGATGTGTGTGTGTGTGTGTGTATATATTTCGAATTTTCCAGAATGATTTTTGAAGCATGATCGAATTATGTGCATTTTTTTCATACTTTCCAATATCGCAAAAAGCGTTTTCGCCACAAGCATATACCACCCCCAAAACTCCACACTTGGTTGTCAATGAAGCCTGACACACGCAGAGACGTTCATCACAAGATCATCCGGTCGCTAACCCTGCTTGCTGTTCAACCCGATCTCGGCAACTTCATGACAACTGCAACTCCGAAGCAAACACGGCATCAAAGTTTTCCTGCTTCCTATGATACAATCATTCGTTCCCAGATAGCTGAGGCCGTGACCAAACAGCTCTCACAACCGTAGTCAGCAATCGACGTGGCCAGGTCACACAGCATGTGCCGTATATCCTCCTCGAAATGTTAAAATACCGCGGCTGTTAGGCCACGAAAAAAAAAAACAAGTCGATCATCAGAGTCACTTGCACACCCGTCCAGTCAAATCCAATGTCCCACTCCACCAAACGATCATGGTGGCACACGGCCACAATCTACGAACTATACCCAAGTTCCTTCAAAGACTCGAATGCCGATGGGATCGGCGATATTCCCGGCATCATTGAGAAGATTCCGTATCTTGCTAAGCTTGGGATCGATGCTGTTTGGTTGGCTGCTTGCTATAAGTCGAGTGGCATTGATATGGGCTACGATGTTGTCGATTACAGAGACATTGATCCTCAGTATGGGACTGTTGAGGATGTTGAGGTTTTGATTAGGGAGTTGGGGAAGAGTGGTATTAGGTTGATTATGGTGAGTTCTATCTATCACAGAAACACCGGTGACTGGGGGAAAAGCCGTAATTCAGCCGTAGACTGACTCCATGAATTTCCAGGACCTTGTTGTAAACCACACAAGCTCCGACCATGCCTGGTTCACAGAAAGCCGGAGCAGTCTCACAAATCCAAAGCGAGACTGGTACGTATGGCGCAAAGGCCGCTTGATCGATGGCAAACGATATCCACCAAGCAATTGGGCCAGTATCTTCCAAGGCTCAGCATGGGAGTACGATGAGACAACAGACGAGTACTACCTCCGAATCTTCGCAAAGCAGCAACCAGACTTGAACTGGGAGAATGCGGACCTGAGACGAGCCGTCTACGATGACATGCGTTTCTGGCTGGATAAAGGTATCGCAGGGTTCAGGATGGATGTGATCAACCTCATCAGCAAGGCTGAAGGATATCCGGATGCTCCTATCGTTGATCCGGATCGATACGAGCAGTTCGGCTTCGGCTTGTACTGTAACGGCCCAAGAGTGCACGAATATTTGCGAGAGATGAGGAGGGAAGTTCTGGACCATTATCCTGGATCAATGACCGTTGGAGAAGTCATCATCACATCCTCGCCGAACATTGTCCAGGAGTTTGTACGACCTGAGCGTCGAGAGTTGAATATGATTTACCAGTATGATCTCTTTGACATCGATTGTGGCAAGACTGGCAAGTTCTCTGCTCGTGAGTGGGAATGGAGCGAGTTCAAGACCTTGATCGCCAAATGGCAGAGTGCGCTCTCGTACTCTAGCGGCGGCTGGGCCACAGTCTGGCTTGAAAGTCACGATACTGGCCGAAGTGTGACAAGATTTGGAGACCGCACCGAAGCAAACCGCTCCAAGGTCGCGAAGATGCTGGCTCTGCTCGAGTCCACACTCGGAGGCACCTTGTTCGTATACCAAGGTCAAGAGCTGGGTCTAAAGGCTTTGAAGGCAGATGTGCCAGTCAAGGACTACCCGGATGTCGAGACTCAGAGGACCTGGGACGCCATATTTCAGCAGCGAAAGGCGGCAATGCCAGACGATGACGAGCCGGACATGACAGATGTAGCAAAACAGGTCCGGATCAAAGCTCGTGATCATGCTCGGACACCTCTGCCCTGGACTTCAGCTGCGGAAGCGCCGCATGCCGGATTCTCGGAAAGCAGAGGCAAGACCTGGAGTCCGATGAACACTGACAGTGATGTCTGCAATATTGCGCAACAAGACTCTGATCCGCAGTCAGTCCTCAGCTTCTGGCGCAAGCGCGTACAGCTACGCAATCAGCATGCGGAGACATTGGTCTTTGGCGATTTCGAAGTTGTGCCTCGCACGATGGATGATGGTCCAGTATTTGCATACTGGCGCAAGCCACTGATTGACTGGACGCAAAAAGCGCGAGGTGTACAACGAGAAGGCGATCGCGATGTCCTTGTTGTAAGTGCAGACGGCGGTCTAATCTCAGCCGTCCGACTTCAAATGTTCCCATCTTTCGAGATGCCTGCTAATTCTTGGCGTTGATATTAGGTCCTCAATCTCACGCCGGGTGATGGCGTTACCTTCGAAATGCCACCCGTTCCAAGCCTGGCGAAGCACGATGGAATATTGCCGGAGTACTTTGCGCTACAGGGCACCGATTCGAAGGATTTGCCATCGAAAGCGGTAATGCCAGGCGAAAAGATCGTCTTGAGTGCTTTCGAAGGTGTTGTGTTTGGTCACTGAGGTCGGTCCCTTCTCACTGTGTTATAGTCAATCAGCGACTCTGGAGTTAGTTGCAATGCACAGCGTGGTTACAAATTCCGCGCTCGATCTCCCACAGGCCGTTCTCAGCGATCCTGACTTATGATTGATTGGCATTGATTCATGGTTGTTACGGATTCCCACCGTGGAGAGCTCTGCCAAGTACTTCATACCCCTTCAGTCAAGGAAAAGGGCGGCTATGGATCGCTGATCGAACCTCGGACATACGCGAGCTGATTCCACGTAGAGGGCAGCGCGGACGGCAAAACGGAAAGCGACTGATACCTGAGCGATCGAAGCTGACGTACAGTATGGTCCGGCCGGGAGTAGTATCTCTAGACCTAGAGTCATTGGGCGTTAGCCATGGTAACCAGCCATTAGAGCTAATTAGCTGAGAGTAAATTCTGGTATATAACGGTTGTGCTGCACAGATACAGGTGACCTGCCGGCGAGCAACTGCAGAAGCGCGCTGCTGCTACCTGCGCCTCACTGCCGTAACAAGTGCCGCATGTCTATGAGGAGCATATGGCTCGATTGCCAGTGTATTCGCTCTATGCCGCCGCTGTGCTTCTCGAGGTGATCAGTAATGACGCGCGGCCGAATCACAGCTCTTGCAGACTTTTCTGATCACGCACAAGCCGCCAGTCTGCGAACTGCCTGTATATGCCGAAGCGACCTGCCATCGCTGAGAGCAATTTCACTTTCGCCCGCACGACCACACTGGCGGCGCTGAAGAGGTTGCACAGTCGACGCAGCTGTGTCCACCCCGTGACAGAGGCAGCACTTTCTGCCACCAGTTCGAGAGCAGAGTGTTGGTTCTTCAGTCTCCCACACGTCTGGATCGTGCCCCCTGATCTGAAGCCTTCGACAGAAGTATTGCACAGCGCCATGGTATATCTCCTCTTGTCCGCTCTGCAGCCAAAGTCTGAAGGCTTTCTTTTGTATTCATATTGCCTCTTTTGCTTCAAATGCCGCTGGGGACCGTTGAGCCTTGCATGCTCTCCAGTGTGCTGAGCTCGACCAGTAAAGCCGGGTACCGCACACTTCAATCGCTGGTGGTGTAGCGGAAAGGATTGCGAGATGTATGGCGATGTTATAATGACCTGGTGTATAAGGGGGGGGTGGAGGAGAGAGGCTGGGCAGGATCCCGCCAAGACGCCTCGGATTCACCTGGCTGCTGGCACAATGAGTGGAACCATACCTTACGCTGACAGAGTGAGATAGACTGCATGGTGAGAGAATAACGACATCTCTGTCTCTCCATGGCTAGTCATACTCAGCCTCGCATGATTAGTCTCAAGACCAATACCATCGACATACTCACGCGCAGCCTTGGCTCCTTGTCCAAGTCCCTCAGCATGATGTTCTTAAGACGTCCAGTGTACAGTAATGTGAATACTCAGACTCCAGATCCACCTAGAACGCTTCAAAGACACTACTTACAGTGGATGATTCGGGAACGTAAGACCATACATCTCGGAATCATTCTGTTGTGCGACGAGCATAATCACGGCCCGTCTACCACTTCACTTCACGTCGGTGGGCAGCCACAGGTCGCTTCAGATTGTTCTTGGCCAAAAGTGGGAAAAAAACAGTCCTGAAAATGGCTTGGAATAAAGACAGAGTCACTGAGTACATGAAGAATTTCCTCAATTGTTTCGCTACAAAATTGACTGATCCGCTATGCATCATATCAAACCCCCGAAACACAACCCTTACGCGCTTTTCCCGTGTCATCGCAAATGCCACTCATCACGACGCCCATGCCAAAATCTCCCTTATAGACACAATATCGACATTATCATTATATCATGAGTGCATGCGAAGATACTATACACTCTCCTTCTTCGGTGTCATTTCTGCAGCTTCCGCGGCAGCCTCCTCTTTACTTGCACTCTCTTGGCCTGGGTTTGCCATCTCGTATTCGAGCATCTTGATGAAGCGGTAGAAGCCAAAGGCGATGAAGGCGCCTGCACAAGGGCCGATCCCTGCCCAAGTCAATGTTAGTGCAAATGATCAAAGATGCGAAACGCAGGGGAGAAACTTACAGTAGATCCAGTGTTCTGAATCCCAAACGCCGGAGATGACACAAGGACCGAAGGACCTAGCCGGGTTCAGACTGCCACCAGTGTAATAGACACCGACCATTTCGGCGATGAAGAGTGCAAGACCGATACCGATTGGCGCCATGAAGGTAGCTTTGTGCTTTTCGTTGGCCAACATGTAAATTGTGAACACCAACTCGGCGGTGAGGAGTGCTTCGATCTAGGACCTGGTTAGTAGGGTTTTTATCGTGTAAGCAGTTGCCGCGATACTCACAAAGACACCTCTTACGACCGATGTGCCGTCCGATAATGTCGTTCGCACATTGAACGTCGTCGGGAAGAGGACAGACACAATATAGGAGCTGAAGATGGCTCCACAAATCTGCGCACCGACCAGCAAGACTGCTCGGACAACTCCAACACCTTGGACGATGACCATCGCGAGCGTGACAGCTGGATTGAACCTGTAGCAGTCTTAGCAAAGGGTCCATAGCGACGCTGGGACAGCAACTTACAGTCCACCTGAAATGCGGAAGAATACCCAGACATTCACCATCAGACTGAAGCCGAATGATAGCGAAATGTAGAGCAGCACAATGGGGCTGAAACCGGTCGATGCGTTAGTTGTCGTCTGGTCTTGGTTCCCGCTGGATCCAATGTTGGCAACCTGTGTACCAGCGAATGCGAAGAACAAGAACATGGTCGTTCCCATAAATTCACCAAGTGTAGCCACAAAGTCTGCTCACTATCAGTCAACGGTCCTCTTGCCTAGAACTCGGAGCAATTCGACTTACGAGCTTTCACAGATTTGTTCATCCATTCGGTGAACGGCAATCGATAGATGATCTCAGGAGGTGGACTTGAGCTCTTCTCACTCGGTGGCTTTCGGTAGCCTCGTCGTCGAAGCGGCCGCTCATCATCATCAGGGTCGTCCTCGTATTCTGAGTATGGAGGTCCTCGTCGACTTGGAGGACCACGTCCACCACCACCAACCTGAGACCTCCATTCATCTGACTCTCTCAAAGAGCCCATCCGTCGGTGTGGTCGATTGTAGTAGTCGGCATCTTCGCCCCAGTAATCGCCAGCACCCGTGGTTCGGCCGGATCGCAGGGTGTTGGTCCGCATGGGTCGGCCGTATTCATGGGGAGGACGAGGATAGTAAGGACGCTCGTATTCATCGTACTCGGTGGGTGGTGGTCCCCATCTCATGACCTGCTGCCGAGAAGGATGCCGCTGGGGTGGAGGAGCTTGGCTCTGATTATCGTCGCCGAATTCAAATTCTAGACGAGGGAACTGTGAGCCTTCCATATGCGAGGCATTGCTTGGTCTTCTTGATCGCGCCGTAGACTGATGTCTGGGCGGCGTTGCTCCAACTTGAGGCACACCTTGAAACTGCTTGTTGTCCGAGGCATGAGCCTCCGGTGTGGGAGTCTGAGCCTCGAGATCCGGGTTGGCAGCTGCAGCTATTCCTGCGGGTTGCTCAAAAAGAGGCTGTGGTGTTGCCATGTCGGCAGGTTGTGATCTCGGAGGATCTATGTGTCTTGGTTGGTTGCGAAGAGGTCCAAGTCGATAGGTTGCAAAGTCGGGTAGGTCAGGTAGTACTTCTGAAGATCGAGTAGAAGCTGCTGCAATGTCGTGGTCGGAGAACATATGAGCGACGTGAAACCAGTAGCAGGCCTATGAAAGTTATACGTATCTGGATGGTGCCGATGGAAAGAAAAAACGATGGCCAAGCGATGGCTGGCGGGTCATTGGACGTACAAAAGGCGTTTTCTGCTACAACCTTACCGACTGTATCCACTTGATTCGATTCCCGCCATCGACCATGCTGCAATTTGCCCTGACGTTTGCAGGCTCAGAAAAGTATCGCGCAATCAGCCATCTCGTCCAGCCGCATCCACTCGATCTCGAGCCCAGAGTTAGAGATCGAGTCCAAATTACCAGGTGGGCCTTGTCAGCACAGCCTTGCGCTCCTGCAGGTCGAGCTTGAGCAGGGATTTACCAGGTATTGCTGAAATTCAGCGAGCTGATGAACACCAGGACAAGTAGCGATTGCGACATGCGATGAAATGACGACTGCGTACACCTACTAGTCGACTTGGCTGCTGGTGGGAAGTGCCGGGGCCTGCTGGCTGCCTATAACAAGATGCCGGCATGGGGCCCGGGGGCATGACAGGTTCCTTCAGACGCGGCTGGCGAGGAGTTCGGCGGAGCGTTTACATGTAGTCTCGACACGGCATGCTTGTCCGTTGAATCGTCGTCGCGCATCCGGGACATACGGAATGCGTCGTCCGGATGGAGCACTGGTTCGAGTGTCGCGCCACCAGGCTGGAAGCGACGTCAGCTTGGGCAGTACTGTATGGTCGCGAGGAGTCATGATACAGACCGAAACGAAGACGGGATGATCTTGTAAGAATCTAATTAACTCAGTGCGTGAGACAGGAGACGCTCATGTTTACGACTCATGGGATGCATAAACATAGAACAGGCGAAAAGGAAAGTTGGAAGAAGCAGCCTGCAGGAGAGGAGCTGGACGGGAGCAGCCGCTGTGATCTCCATGTGATCTTCATGTGATGTCCATCGAATTTTGTTGGCGCCTGTTCAAAGCCTGTTCAAAGCCTGTTCAATTCGCCTCGCAATTGGAAAACTTGGAGCTACGTCACTCACACAGCAACAACACCCGACCCTGTTACAAAGGGTAGCCTTGACTTGTCTCAAGAACATCATCGACTCGTAACAAACGTCACATCAACATCATCGTGATGGCCGCTGTCGGGGTCAAAGCGGCTCGAATGCCCAGCCTGATCTATGGCACAGCCTGGAAAGCAGAAGAAACGAGAGAGCTCGTCAAGCAAGCCATCACCAATGGCTTTCGCGCCGTCGATACTGCAGCACAGCCAAAGCACTATCAAGAACATCTAGTCGGTGCAGGGATCCGTGATGCCATCGAAGCTGGAAAGATCAGCCGTGAAGATCTTTACCTGCAGACCAAGTACACTTCCATCTCGGGTCAAGATCCCACAAAGTTGCCGTACGATCCAAAAAGCAGTATCACTGATCAGGTGAATGCGTCGGTGGCAAGCTCCCTGCATAACCTTCGACATACCGAAGACGGATCGGAACAACCTTACCTCGACTGTCTTGTTCTCCACTCTCCGCTTTCTACTATGGCCAGGACTCAGGAGGCATGGAAGGCAATGGAGACTCATGTTCCTCACGCTGTCAGAACACTCGGTATCTCGAACTGCTATGATCTGCCAGTGTTGCAGGCACTGTATGAATCGGCTACTGTGAAACCTTCTGTGGTTCAAAATCGGTTCTATGCCCGTACTGGCTACGACGCTGGCATTAGAGCCTTCTGCAACGAAAAAGGAGTCATATACCAAAGCTTCTGGACCTTAACAGCAAATCCGCGATTGCTGAAATCGACCCCTGTTTCATCCGTTGCACATCTTGTGCAGGTGAGCATGCCTGTGGCTCTCTACAGCTTGGTGCTTGGTCTTGGCAACGTGCGAATCTTGAATGGCACGAAGAATACCAGTAATATGATAGAAGACCTGGTTGGTGTGGACGCTGTGAAAGAGTGGAGTCTCACCAACATTGGCGTTTGGAATCAAGTGCTGGAAGAATTCCAGTCTTTGCTACGATGAGCCGGCGATAGACATGGGCAAGCGATATGCAAAAGTCTGCTGAGCTCAGATCATGAGAGCGATTCACATGCCGCCATACTTTCGCAGTAGACCAACAGTCCACTATCTCCACAGGAGGTCGGCGTTGACAGCTGCCAAACTCAAAATGTGACAAGGTTGTCGCTGCTTCTTGAGCACTTTGACAGCCACGCGAAGGAATGGCGTTGAAAGGTTGCAACTGTCAATGAACGACACCAGTACGCAATAGAAGTTATCCGTGCTGTTCCCAGGCGGGACAGGCGAAGACCACGCTACCAGCCGCCATCGTTATGATGCTATGGCCGCGAACAGTGCGAGGCTAATGGCATTCTGTGCAAGTCTTTTGGCGTAGCTATTAGCATGCACCATAGCGAACGATACGATACATTAGAGTAAACTCCGATACTCTTTCACCACTCATGAGCAGCAAGCGATTCCACACGAACTAAACTCTGCGTCCGCATTTACGGGGCGGGACACTGGCATCAAAGGTAGAGTCCACTGGTCAACAACTCCCTCGCAGGGATCTCGCTGCTTTGGACACATGTTGATAGCCACACCGCCTAGCAACGAGCCCGAACACGAAAGAATGGCGCGATTTTGGCTGGTCCAGCACAGACGGACTGCATGGTCAGACTTCTCGTGCATGCCGGTTCTCCAGCCTTGCGTTCGTTTTCGTGACAGCTTGACACCTGCAGGTCAGACTTCTCGAACATCCCGTGCACGCTCGCTCTCGTGACAGCTCTCTCTGCCGATTTATTCTCCGCGGCACCAGCCTTGCGATTTAGGACGTACGGGTAACTTTGTGCGGAGCAGAGGTTGCACGAGCGAAACACTCTGGCAGGCTGATTACCAGCCTTGTGATCGCCGCCCTGGAGTGGTGCATCATGCTTTCTCATGCCTCAACCTTTACCCAAAACTTCCCGTTCTCGTACCAGAAACTTACATTATACGACGAGATAAGAGATCGGATGAAAGAAAGAAAGAAAAAAAAATCAACGCTGAAAACCTTAATTGACATCCTTATACACAACCGGGTATCTCAACAATGCCAAAACACCATCACCATGCATGCAAGATGTTCATTTATGCCAAACCCCCTTCTCATCCTGCACCCCAATCTCATACCCCAACAAAACCTCCGTCCCACTCCCCTCCCACCCCCGATTCCCAGCAGCAGAAAGCATAAATCTACACGTCGGATCAACATGGATAGCACTAATCACCCCTCCGCGATGACCCGGCACAATCGTAAACGGTACGCGACTATGTTTCGTACTCTCCGGTTGGGTCAAGTCGTAGATACGAAGAATATCCTGCGAAGCACAAACCAAATGTTTTCGATTCGGCATGCTTCGAACGGCGTAGACGGGTCCGCTGCCTTGTTGGAAGCGGAATGTTCGGTTGGGTTCGCTTCGTTTGGTGCCGAGGTGGTGGATTGAGTATTCGTCTACTGTGCAGTTTCGGCGACCTACGTAGAAGGAGTTGCCGTCGGGGCTCCAGCAAGCTCCGGTGGCCCAGGGTGGGGTGTTGTTCCATGGTGAGACTGTCGCGACTGGTGCGGCCATTCGTCGATCCCATATGCGGATCGTGCCGTCGATGGCTGTGTCTAGGAATGTTGATTCTGATTGGGGTGGTAGGTCGGGTTTGGTTTCGTCGTTTGTCGGGGGTGCTGTGAGAGGCTCGTCCGAGTGTGGGAGGCCGTTTGTCATGATCGGTTCTGGTTGATCGCCGCCTGGTCGGTCTTGTTTGGAGTCTTTACCAGAGCCAGTCTGCGGACTACTGACTCGCTCAGCAGTCTTGGCGGCTTCAGCGAGTTCTGGGGCAGGGTTTGAAGGGTCAACATCTTCGACGGGCTGTACTGGGCCTCCACTCCCCATGCCACTCATGTCCACATCTGTTGTGTTCTCTTCAGGTGCATCTTGGCTCGGGTCAGCCATTTCGCTTTCTAGTGCTCGTGTCAGATCATCATCGTCGTCGAAGCCAGCACCTCCGCCTCCGCCCCCGCCTCCACCGCCCGTGTCATCACCAAAGAGCGAGCCGTGGTCGCCTTCGCCGAAAAGACTGCCATCAGGGGAACCTATTGCATCCTCATCGCCGCCCATGCCTGATGGTCGTCTGCTTGGTCCGTTGGAGAAGCCGTTCAGACCGGCCTTGTCTGCATTGTTGCTGGAGAATGTCAAGCTTTCTGGCTTAATCTCAGTCACCTCGGGTATTGGCAGATCGCTAACGGGCCTGGTTTCGATGGAGCTGATCTGACTGCCAGAGCCTTTGAACGACCGCTTCACCTTGCCAGTTTGCAAATCCCAGTCCAGAATGTTCTTGTCCCAGCTACCAGAAAGCAGTTGCGTCTCATCTTGTGATAGTTGCAAGACAGAAACTGCACTGGTGTGCTCCTTCAAGGTAGTGATACGAGTACCAGCTTGGTGTCGGCATGTCTGTAAATTGATCGCGCCAGACTCTAGACCAGAGAGTAACCAAAGAGCCTGATGATGTACTGCCAAAGAGTAGACCGGACTTGTCCACTTGCCTTCGTCGGCGTTCTTGGGCGGTGTATGCAACAATGCCTCCTCATTCTCCCAGTACGTCAAAAGCGACCCAGCCTTCATGACACTATCCACAAATGGGTGTTTTTGCGCCACTGTCAGAGGGACCTTGCCATTGGCAGTCTCAACCCAGTTAAACATGCGCACGTATCCATCAGTGCCTCCCGAAAAGACCCATTTCATGTCTGGCGTCGCGGCAATTGCGTTGATCGAGGTGCTTTGAGGCGCAGCCATGGTTGGAACGATATCGTAAGCTTGCGCAGTCAGCGCTTCTGGCCTCGTCGGCGGTATGTATGACTGGACAATGCCGGCGCCTGGAGATCGCGCAGCTGAGACACGAGGGGAGGGAGAGGTCAAGACAACCGCCGGATTCTGCTGGGTTTTGCTCGCTGTATGTGTAGGCTGACTTGCAAAACGCGTCGGCGAGTCTGTATCATTCTGCTCGTCCCCTTCTTCGTCATCGTTCTCGTTCTCATCGTCCTCGTCGTCATCTCCGCCATCATCCTCCTCGTCATCTCCGCCGCCGTCCATGTCCTGATCCGCGTCTTGATCTGCCTCGTTCACATCTTCCATCTCTTCATCCTCGTTCTCATCCTCATCTTGCGATCCAGCAGTCGGGTCATTGTCGTCGTCATATGAGGCCATTGTCGCGAGCGAGCGTCGATTGCCAAGGCTATGTGTGATCTCCACGACTCCGCAGACTGCAGAGCCGCTTTGGCTTGGCAGCCTTGGCTTGGCTTCAGGGGCGGCAACATCAGTACTCGACCATGACACCTATTCTCTACTATAAAGACCGTAGACGACTCGGTCCAGGACAAAAAGGGCGGTCTGAATCACGTCGCAGGGCCTGCATACTGCTGGCGCTGGTAGCGTCAGCTCAGTTTGAAAAGAGGCTCTAAAGGAAAGCCATTGTCAATCGATTGATTCTCGCGACTGCAGCAGCCAAGTCATCGTACCAACATTCATAGGGCTATTCTATTGCGAAGATCTACCTAGTCGCGATTGCAGGACTACAGACCAACATGATTGAATGCACTTCGCTAATGGTGTGATAGATTAAAGCTGAACGACAACACTGCCATCACTAGCGACCGAGGGCCTGTGATTGTATCTCGTAGTAATGAGACTGCATTACTCTTAGCGATAGTACGACAAGTAGACCAACAGGGTGATCTTGGTACTCACCACCAGGTATGGTAGCCAGTCACGAGAGCTCTCAGACTATCGAAATACCTCATCAAGACGATTCGATCACTCACGTCGAACCGACTGAGAGTCTTGTCGGCTTTCGTATCAAATCGTGCTTTCGAGTCTCCAATGCGGGAGATTATCTCGCTCACGACCGTATCCATGTCCTTGTCCCTTTCGAGGTAAAGGGTGATGAGACTTGCGCCGTTCCCCGAATACTAGAGAACATGAATTTCAGAGGATTGTAGAAGCGAGGCCAGGAAATCTTGCTTACCAGCTCGTTCCTGAACGAATAAAGATCGTTGACACTTTAGGTCGATACGTTAGGTCTCATTTGGCGTCAGTGATCAGCGATATGAACCTACTAGATCATGAGATCTCGGATTTCTGTCCAAAGTTCTCTGAGCTCTTCGACTGGGACCGCGGCTGACCCTCTAAGGCTTACGCCAGAGGCTGTTCTATTCGAGTATCAGTTTGGTCTGTGCCGCATAAATGGAGTCGTTTCCCATACTCAACTGCGGAACAGATAGTGTACATGCAGACAGTCCCTCGTCGAATAGCCATGTAGTCATCGAAAGAACGAATCGTGCCTCGGGTGGAATCAGCTTGCTCCTTGATCAGGCAGCAAAGATAGAACTGGAAGTCATCCAAGAAGATTCTCCTTGTTTCTAAGAACGAGTAAGCATGGTTATGTAACTGTCGACTACTGGATTACCGCCTACCTTCGTTCAAGGCTTTCAGCGATTCGCCTACTTGATCAAAGAGCTTTATAAAGTCGTCGACACCGCCTTCAGGCTCCCTGTAATCTTCACTCAGACCGAGCGCATTGGAGACATATTCCAACGCCTCTTTTGCTACTCCTGCGAATTTCGCTTCATTATCGAACAACTCGCCATCTTTGTGATCGACTTTGTCATCGAAGAAGAATAGCCAACAGGTCAAGAGCGTCATGGTCTTCAAAGATGCAAAGTCTCCGTACATGTACATGCTGGAATTCAGCAATAGAAACATTAGTTTTCGAACCGCCAAATAGTGAATAGAGCACTTCAGTATCATACCCGGCCCCACACAAAGCATAGTCGTCTTGGTTCAACTTCTTCAGATGACTGGGATCCTTGAGTACTCTAATCATCTGTAAGAATTTGGAAGCTGCAATATCGAATGGACTTACTGCTCAAACATCCCCGCTAGTACTGGCTTCAGCTCCGGATATCCTTCATTCGTCCCTCGAGCCCACTCGGCCAAGACGCCGTTGAGAGATGGGATAGTAAACGCCCTCCCGCAGAGGATTGGCACCATCAATTGCGAGTCTTTCGTGTTTTTCCGCATTGTTGCCGGATTCGAGGGCACGTAGAGGCAATGAGCAGACATTTGGCGAGCTAATACGCTACGTTTGCCTAGTGGCCAAATTGTGTCCAATAGCTGAATACTTTAAGAATCGGATACGTTTAAGGAATAACGATTCTTCTACCTCCTCTTCCTCCTTGGAGTAGCAATCGGTAGAACGTTTCGGAATTCGGATGCTCTTTCTTTCTTTGCAGAGACGAAGCCCAACAAGGCTTTCTCTAGCCTTTTAGCTAGCAAGGTGTAGCAGCATGTTGACTACGTTGTTGTGAAGTGTAAGCAAGTCGAACCGTGAGGCATGTGCGTAGATCCGTGCACATAACGCGGCACCCTGTTTAACAAAGTCGGTCAGAATAAAACAAGGGGTGTCGTTCGTAGACCCAGGTATCCTGCCCTTCCAATGGTCATTTAGTCGGTCAACAACCCAGGCATCTTGCCCTTACATTGGTTGTTTAGTCAGTCAATTGGCCGCCGCAACCCCTGCATCCAGCAGGTTGGGATTGATTGAGGTTCAGTTAGGTCATTCAGTCGTAGACGTCCACCAGGTTGGTGCTTATTAAAGCAGCCGTTCAGTCGGTTCAGGCTCAGTCGACCCAGGCTCAGTCGGTTCAAAATGAGAACTTTCCTAGGTTGGCTTCCAGGTCGAGGGTCTCATCAGGTGTTAGTTTGCGAATGCCAGCGGTGAGATCGTTCGAGTGGGAAACAGCCATCTTGGCCGTTCAATTGTGGGTTGGTTCTTCGTATTCGCAGCCCCTGCTTCGCGCAGGAGAGTGTTCAATCTTGGTCAGGTCTGCGGCAGCAGTCCTGGGCTCATAACCACTCGAACACTCATAGACAAGCATAGCTTTGGGACATGTCTCTGGATGGCGTGATGCAGAACTTCGCGTAGATTCGCTGGAGTTGTATGTAGTTAGGGCTTCGCTCAAGAATTGACTCAATACTGGGATGCAAAGGGTCCTAGAGTTCCATTAAAGGTCAGCTCACAGAGTGTTACCTGCTGCCTGGATACAGGAAGCTTGTCTAGAACCACTGTGCAATCTGTGCTTTTTTCAATTGCAAAGATTTGCACCAAACCTGCCAGCCAAAGGAAAGTCGAAGGATTTCTCCGTAGAGTAGCTTCCTGTATGTAGGTAATAATACTCTGTAGACAAAGATCCTCCGCCGACGAGAAGACTGGAGAGTGTTGTAGTCGCTTACAAACGATCGTTCTCCCAACGTTCCTTTCTTTTAGAAGCCCAATTCTCCTTCTACCGATGAGAAGCCGCCCGTACAAGTCTCGATCCACGTTGTACTGTAGTCAAGACCCCATCTACCCAGGGTGTGTGTGTATCGGCTCATTTACGGGTTGGTGCGATAAGACATTCCGCATACTAATACTACTGCAATACAGCATCTGCACGCATCGGAAGGCTATCAATTTCTCCCCATTTCTGGCTAGTAGGGGTTTAGGCCAATTACAATCTCGGCTTGACTGTTAAGCGTAAAGAGAATAGCCCTCCGATGCATGCAGATGCTGTATAAAACTTCCGGCCCGACGATACAAGGGAAAAACAAACAAGGTTCATTAGGGCTAGAATATCTCCAGATCAGCCATCGGATCTTTAACCGAACGTGCGTGCTTTAGTAATGTAGAGTTACCGTGTTTTTTTAAATTGGCCTTTATGTACATAGTAGAAGACTTCCCCACCTGCCGCACAGCCCCACGTGACGCACAGCCTAATCTAACTTTTCCGAAATTCTACATACTATCTTCTTTTTAGTATAGCGATAGAACTAGAAGACGCCTATAAACGTGCGCTAGCTAATTTAAGAGAGTAGAAGAAGGCGAACATTTCTACTACTATAAGAAAGTATTCTATTAAGCGTAGTAAGTTAAGTAGGCTATAGAATAGTAAAGCTAGAACTAAGAAGTAGTAGTATAAGGAATAGCAACTTCTCGACCTATAATAAGAGCGAATACTATGCGATTACATTAATTATCTTATAGAGTTAGCGCTCCCTCTAACGGCTATAATAATAAGGAACTTTACGTACGAGATCTACGGTAAAATGCCCGGTAAGAATTAGCCTACTAGGTTTAAGTATAGACACCGAGATAAGTTAGATTTAGCATATATTAGAACGCTTAACAAATAACGTAAGAAGGCTAATAGCTATATCTCCTATGCCGACTACTTCGAGCGGATAAAGCGCTATATCGAGAAGTATAATATAATGCTATAGAACATTATAAATATAGATGAAAAGGGCTTTATAATTAGGGTACTAAGTAAGGGGTTAAGATACTTCTCGAAGAATGCTATTAAGAGTAGATAATTAATAGGGCATATATAAGACGGCAATAGAGAGTAGATTACATGTATTACGGTAATCTCTACTAACCTAATACGCCTTCCGCCTATACTAATCTATAAGGCTACACCTAGTAACCTATAGGACACCTAGGTAGAAGATGTTAATCCTTAGAAGCATACGGCCTTCTTTATAACCTCTCTAACTAGCTAGACTAACGATTAACTCGGCTTTAAATAGTTAGAAGAGGTCTACGAGCGATACACGAAGAAAGCGGCTAGTAATAGTCGATACTAGCGACTTCTACTAGTTAATAGACATAGCTCTTATCTAACTATAAAGTTCATCGATTAGGCTCTCTCTCGAAGGATTATTATTAGTATATATCTACCGCATTTAACTTATCGATTATAGCCGTTAGATGTAGGTATATTCGTACCTCTTACCTCTTAGTATTCTACGGCTTTAAACGATTATCTACATAGGTTATAAGCTATATAAGGCATTATAAAGAGGTCCTTCTTTATACTATTTTAGAAGGCCTAGATACTCGTAGTAACGCCTTATAATATAGCTTCTACCTTTAAGAAGACTAGTATCTACCTATTCTATCTAGAAGAAGTACTATCTAAATTACCGCCTCCGAAGCATAGTAATAGCGTATATAGTAGCTAGTAGTCTTTACGCCCTTCTACTACTTCTAATAATAGTATAATTACTATAGTAGACTAGCGGAAGATTACTACCTTAATCCGCAACTATGTAAACTATTAAGATACTAATAAAGTAATTAATCTCCGTAGTAAAGTTAGTACCCTAGAAGTTTAGAATATCCTTCTTATAGCGTAAGTTAATAGTCTATAGTAGGCTCTATAGGATAAATAGAAGCGCTATAAACGAGGTAAGAAGCTCTTCGAAGAAGTAAGGGTAGAAGATAGCTCTACTTCTACTTTCTTTAGTCCTTCTAAGCTTATAAGAGCTAAGGAGTTACTTAATTAGAAAGAGAAGGAAAAAGAGGCTAAGGCCGCTATAAAGGAAGACGAGAAGGTGTAGAAGCAACTTACTAAGTAATACGTACTATCTATTAAATAGCTAAAGGCTACATAGAGGTAACTAGAAGCTAAAGAGAAGAAGGCTAGGCTTACTAAGGAAGCACATAAGAAAGAAATAAACAAAATAAACGTGTAGGCGTCTCGATAGCTTAATAATAACCTATAGGAGAGTGTTAAGAAGGTAAAGAACCCTCTCCGGCGTATATGCTTTAAATAACCTCCTAAACCTAATATTATATGTACTCCTACGAAAAAAGCTACTAGCTCGGCTTCTAGTAGGAGCTAGCGTAATGCGTAACGACTACTTCGATATAGAACATAATTTATATAGTAAATAAAAGAGCGTAATTAGCGCTTTTAAATGAGCCTATAATGTCTATAATCCGTGTAGTATTACGTAAATGCGACCGTGTTAAACATATAAGGGTAAGTAGCCGGCTTCTATGCGTCACGTGGGGCTGTGCGGCAGGTAGGGAAGTCTTCTATTCACGGTATAAACATATACGAGATACAGCTTTGTTATCCTCGGATCTATGCCGGGCGGGATATATTACCACGGATATCTCAGGATCCACATAGTTATCCGCTATATTAAGGCATTTTAACCGCTATGTTCATAAGACTAGATCCTTAGGGGGCTATGTTTACCGTATAATCTATGCCATTGTGTACTACATTCCTAGCGTGCTTACTACTCCTTGCGCCAGCAAGACGACTTCTCCAAGCGGCTAGACCATAACCAGCAAAAAGTGATACTAGCATCGGAAACGCATCGGAAGTCTATTATTGATAGTTTTCTCCCCATTTGTAGCTGGCAGGAGTTTGAACTAATTACAATCTCGGCTTGAATGTTATAGAAGCGTAAAGAACATAGCCCTCCGATGCGTTCAGACACGTTAGGGTTATAGTAACCTCCTTGTTCGAGCGGAGCGACAGATCCAACAGGCACCTAGAGCAACCTTCGCGAGCCTTAGCGAGTGAATAGTTGTAGAAGGTGTCTATTAGATCTAGCGTAGAGCTCGAGAACGAATTAGACTAGTGCATATATAGTATACTTAGTTATACTTAGGGGCTAAATTTTAAAGATGCGCCCGCAAAATCCTACGGCTTCTCTAATTAGTCTAAAATTTATATTATAATTACGTGCGATACCCTAAGGTAGAAAATTTAGTACGTTACTTCCTCCTAGTAGACAATAATAATAATAATAAAGCATGTAATACTATGCGCTAACGATACTATGCGCTAACGACACTATGCGCCGACGACATGCGCCGACGACACTATGCGCTAACGACACTATCCACCGAGCTGTCACGGGAGAGCCACGTATACACTAAGGCTCAAAGTAGTATTTAATAGGTTCGATAAAGAAGGAAGGAAGGGAGGTCCTAGACGAGGACCGCTATAAAAGAGGTAGGCTATAGTGCCGCGGGAAAGCTAAGCCATCGCATAGGCCTAAGGCTTTAGGCCTATGCTAAGCCTAGGGTCTTACCCTTCATAATACCCCCCTCCCCCGGTCGTTTCCTGCCCCTTTATGTCGTCATTGCCTTCTTCCCCTTACTCGTAGGCTCCCTAAGGCGCGCTTCCCTCCTTAAAAGCGGCGATCTTCGCTCGAATCTACCCGCTTACTCCTTCCTATTATCTACTTTATAAGTAAAAAGTAAAGGGACTATTATTACCGCCTTATTGTGCGCGGTAACCTTACCTCTAGTACCTACATACTTAAGTTTCCGACCTTTCTCGTTCTTCTTCTTTTTCTTCTACATAATAATAATAATAATAATAATAATAATACTACTACTACTACTAATACTACCGACACTAGTAAGTCTAATAACTCTCTACCGGTCTCTAACCGATACTAACCGGTAATAGTAGCTCCCCCTACTCTATCTTCTTCCGCTAATAGCCGTAAGTCTCCCTATTCCTACTAATCTCCGCTCGTTACTAACCTATACTTAGAAATCCTACGTATATACTACGTACTATACGCTAACGCCGGGAGAGACTACGTCTCTTAAGTAAAGAAGGTAAGTTTCCTATTCGTTTTCGATCGGTTTCCGCTAACTTTTAATAGGGCGATCGTACGCTAACGGCCTACGAGTCGTACTAAAAGTAGCGTAACTACTACGAAGAACTATAAGTTCCCTCCGACTTCCGCTCGAAATTACCCGCTAACCGCTTTCCCTTAGCCCTTAGATAGCCTACCTAGCCTACGCCTAGTAGACCCGTTCGGGTACCGCTAACGAGTAAGTACCGGTCTCCGCTTATTTTCGGCCTACTAATAGTCGTTTTAGGGAGGGGGCGCGCGAAAATCTTAAGAAAATACTTAAGGCATAGAAGGCCTTAAAGGTTCTCTAGCCTACGGGTTTACTATTTACGTAAGTTCCCCGCTCCCCGCTCGTTTTTCCCCGCTAACTACGTCTTCCTTAGCGGTCTTACTTAAGAGGTAAATAATACGGTAGTAAATACTATAATCGAGCTCCGCTAAAAGTAAGTTTCCCCGCTCTCCGCCCGCTTTTATCCGCTAACCGCTCGTTTTCTAGAGGCAACATTCCTCCCGTCCTCTATATTAGTAATCGTCGCGAAATAACGGCCGAAGCTAAGGCCGCGCGAGATACGCGAGGTACTCCTAGGAAGAAGGGTAGAAAGTAGCGGGCTCTAGGTAGAAACTAGCGGGGATCGGCCGAAGATAATAATAGATAGATAGATAGATCTTTCATTTGCCTGTTTTGGTGCCTATCGGCCTATATAGGTCTAACGCTATGTGTTCTATAAAAAGGAAACTAGGCTCGCTAGTAAAAACCTCTCCTCCTTACCTTCGTTACATCTTTCCTTCCCTTATCCTTCGGTTTAACTTCCTCTAGGGTATACTAGTATTATAGCGTTTACCCTCTAACTACCTTACCTACTACCCTAATGCTCCCTCCTCTTTACTCCCCTCCTTCTCCTCCTCCCTTCTCTCTATCTATTCCTCTATCTCCTAGGCTAGTACGTATTATTCGAGGTATCCCTCTCGAACTATCTATTTCGTAATTCTTCTTATATCTTCTTTATTTATAATAATTTTGTCGTATTCTCTCTCTTTTACTTAGTATCTCTACTCGCTCCTCCCTTTCCTCTATCGTTTATATACTAGTAGTATGTACTTAGGGTTTTAAGACGGGTAGCTATATAGGTAAGCTTTACTTTCTATTCCTAGGACTCTTCTCTAATGTAGGTAAGCTCTAAGACCGATATGCTCGGAGCGTAGTTATATCGCTATACTTACTTCCGCCCTCTTTAGGTCTTTATAGATCCGGTTATTATTATTCCTAAAGGTCGTTAACGCTTTTAGTATCCTATTTCTCCTCGGTATTTCTCTCTATTCTTCTTCCTAGAGTATTCTCGCTATCTTCTCCGCTATACTTTAGCCTCTTCTTCCCTCCCTTTTCTTAATAGCTTAAAATACCTTATATTAGGTTTCTATTCCCTAGGCTAGATCTACCTCCTTTTAGACCTTCCTTTCGGGCCTATAAACCCTTTTCCTCCTCTACGGTACTTAATTACGGATCTTCTCGAGCGCTTCCTTAATAGTTTCCTAGGCCGGGTATAGGGTCGTTTTAATAGCGTATTAGTACCTTATTCCTTTTAGGTATTAGTATATTAGTAGCGATCCCGTCTCTATTTCTAATACCTTAGTAGGGGTAGATTTATATACTCCCGTAACTCTTCTTAGGTATTAGGCTTAGACTCTATTAAGTAGTTCTATAATCCTCTTCGGGGTCTTATCCTATACTACCTAGACTTAGGCCCTATATAGCATAGCCGGCTTTATAATTACTTTATACATAGTCTTCGCTTTATCGAATATTGCTCCCTATATTAAGGCTATTAGCCTCTCGATAGATTACCTATTCGCGTTAGCTCTTATCTATACTTTCTTAACCTACGGGCCCTAACTTAGTTTCGGGTCTAGCTATATACCTAGGACTCTTAGTTCTAGGGTAGGCTTAGTAAGGTGTCCCTAGATTGTAATTAGCGCTTTTATGTTATATTTAGTCTTCGCTTTACTAAAGTAGATTAGTTAGTACTTCTCTAGCGCGAATTTAGCTCTATATTTCCGTACCTATGTTTCGTACTCCTCGTACTACGTTTCTAGGATTCTACAGTTCTCTTCTATAGAGTCTAACTACGCTAGGATGTTAGTATTATTAACGAATCCCGATACTAATGTCCTATCCGTTTTAAGTTTCGGTAGGAGGTCTACGACGAATACGAGGAAGAGAATCGGTAAGAGGGTTAATCCTTAGGGTATTCCCGTATTTATCTAGATCGGGGCTAACTTATATCTTCCTAGGAGTAGTTAGGTCGTCCTCTCTTCTAGGAATAATTAGATAAATTCGACTATCTATATTAGTATTCTCTTTTACCTTAGGATATATATTAGTCTCTCGTATAAGACGTTATCGAATACTCCGGAGATATCGAGTAAGAGGAGTAACGCTACTTTATTCTTTCCGTAGTACTATATATATTTAATCTACTCCGTAATAAGTTCGACCGCTATTAGGGTAGATCTCTTTACTCTCCCCCCTATTTATTCCTCCGGTAGTACTTTATACTCTTCCGCGAACTCTATAAGCCTCCTTACTACTACTTTTTCTAGGAGCTTACCTATTATATTTAGGAGTATAATTAGTCGGTATAACTTAAGTTAGGAGTAGTCCTCTTTCTATAGCTTCCTAAGTACTATAGTAAGGGATTCCTTAAACCGTTTTAGGTAGTATCCTTATTCTATATAGGCCGTAAAGATATTAGCTATCGCCGGGGCTAGCGTCTTATTATAGGCTTTAAGTATAATATTATATACCCTATCTAGGCCTAGGGCTTTCTTACCTAGAAGTTTCGCTATAGTTACTATAACCTCCTTCGTATCCGTTTCTAGCTTCTATTTAGTCCTATCTATCGGCGGCTCTACTTCTACCCCTCGAATATCCGTTAGGTCGGCTTCTACGTAGCCGCCGAAGAAGTATCGTCCTAGGGCTCCCGCTTTATCCTCGTTAGTAGTATAGGTATTTCCTTACCCGTC